>APFE030725117.1:67015-135094 GCA_000404065.3 Pinus taeda
ACTGTTCATCAACTAACAGTTGATGCCCCTTCTGCAGCCACGATACCTTGTAGGGAGTGGGATGTTTCAATTTCTTTAATCCCAATTTCTCCACCATCTCCACAGCTACCAAGTTATCGGTACTTCCGCTGTCAACAATTACCTTACAGCACTTGCCTTGTGACTTGCAGACAGTGCGAAACAATGCCTTTCGCTGATCTGGCTCCGCAGCTTCCTTGGCTGGCTTCAACAGCACCTTATTCAATACCAAGGCTTCACCTATCTCATGTGTGTTCTCCGCTTCCTGAGGTGTCTCCTCTGCATCCTCTGGCTGGGCAACATAGGTTCCTCTCCCGCCTGCTGGTTCGCCCTCCGAACAGTCATAAGACTTATGCCCCAACTTATGACAACGGTAACACTGGACAGTTCCCCTGCCTCGACCAAATCCTCGTCCTCTCTGAGCTGGTCGTCCTTCCCTGTTGCTGTTATCTTTATCTGTCATACCAGCAGATTTGGAACTGCTGCCTTCCTCATTCGAGACTGTACCTCTCCCTCTGCCATACACTTTGCCTTTTCCTCTGCCAGAACCACCTCCTCTCCGGGAGTTCTACTTCCTATTTATCTTCTCTTCAACCTTCAATGCAAACTGATAGGCTTCATCCAACGTCTGCGGTGAAAGGATACCAATTTCGTCCAAAATCTCCCCTCTCAAGCCATTTACAAATCTGGCTGTCTTCTCTGAGGTATCTTCCACATATCCTGCTCGCAGATTTAACTTGTAGAATTCCTCTGTAAATTCTCTCACAGTCATCCCCCTTTGTTTCAGGTTTTGTACCTGCCTGTACAACATAATCTGATAGTCCTTCAGTAAGAACTTCTCTTTCAGTTTCACTTCCATCCTGGCCCATTTCTTGATTGGCTGCTTGCCTAACCTTCTTCGTTCTGCCTGAACGCTGTCCCACCATAAGGACGCATGTCCTTTCAACTTGGTGGTGGCAAACCTTACCTGTTTGTCTTCGCTGGTCTCCTCAAACTCAAAGAATTTATTCACTTCACTTAACCAATCTAACAACACATCTGCCGATAAGCTTCCGTCATAGGTAGGCAACTCATGCTTCGGTTTATGACTGGACAGCAAAACTGACTTTAACAATCTCAGTTCCGGTGTTATTCCCTCAAACTCATCCTGCTCTGGTTCAACTGCCTCTTCATCAGTGTTATCTGTTGGGTTTCTTCTTCCCCTAGCCTCTATCACTGCCAATCTCTCACGCAAAACTCTTATCTCTTCTCGCAATCCATCATCTACTGGCCTGTGGACCAGTCGTCCTCTGCCTCTTCCTCTTCCTCTTGCTCTTCCTCTTGCCTCACCTTCACCTTCTACCTGTTCCATTGATTCTAACTCAAAAAAACACTAGCTCTGATACCACTTATGATGGCCTCCCGCCACGGTTATGGAACGTGCCTGATAGGACTTGTGTCCTGGCGTTTTAATGCTTGATTAAATGATTCGGTACGCGTCTTGGTTTTAGGTATTAGGGTTTTGGAACCTGTTAAACCGGCGTTCACCTGTACCAACCGGTTACCTCTACACAAAAGGGCCCGTTGACAAACTTTTGGCAATCATTTTCATTCCGCCTTTGCTGGGTCACTATGTCGAGGTCTAATGTTGCTCTGTGAGAGTCCTCTAGTTCTCTGTGGGATGGCCCTGATGTCGCCTCTGTGGTTATTCCCATCTTCAAAGGTTTTAGTTGGTGAGTTCTTACGGCCTGCGAAGGCTCATTCACTCTGCTCGGTTATAACTTATCAACTGTAAGTCTGGTTATGCATTTGTTTTAGCTCGGCGCTGGTCTTAGTCGGTTGACTGTGTATCTTGTTTCATGGCAGGTCCGTTCTCCAAAATCTGCATTTCACCCTTAATATTCAGGTAAAAATATGGTTCCTTGCTATAACGCTTCCGCCCTTATCCCTCTGGTTTTGACCGTCTCGGCCATTGTCTTCAGGTTTCTGCTACTGGTTAATTTGGCATTTTCCTCGACGTCCGATTTCCTGGTAAGACCCCTAACCCTTTGCCTCCTTTCTGTTAGTTTTTAATACTCGAATATATGCTACACAGGCTTCTAATTACTGTGGGTTTGGTTGCAAGTGAGTTCCGGTCGTCTAGCTGTGCTCGTGGTGCTTTTTTCCGCGTTCTCTTCACACTCCTTCCAGGTAGTGTCTTACATACATTTCTGTAGCTTTGTATATGTAATCTCTGTTCTTAGTTTAGGCTTCTGGTGCAGTGAAATGATAATGTTTCTGTCCTTAGTTTATAAGATGGATTCTCATAGCCGCTGTTCCGGCTTTACTTCTGTAGGAAGCTGTTCAAACTTGTTTTGTATCAAACCCTCGTGGGGTTATATGAATTCTTGTTCTGTGGAATTAGGTGGGTTTGTATTTCCTGTGTTATGGCCGCTTCGGGGTTTCGAACCCTCCCTCTGCTGTTTTATATTGTTCCCAAATTATAAACCCTAGGGTTTTAACCAAACCCTGGTCTATTTTTCCGTCAATGGCTATGAATGTACATTTCGGTTTTTGGGTTATATATTGATGTTATTGGAATTCTGTCCTGTTGATAACTCTGCTGGTGCCGAGGCGTTACTCTACTTGTCACCTGTGGTTCGAATGTTAAGCTGTAACCTGGTCTATTCTTCAATTACTCAGGTCGTGTTAATGCATTGTTTTCCTTTCTGTTCTGTTAATATCTGGAGATTTGTATATCGTGTGAAAAGGAAAAGAAATAATTTGTTTCTTTGCTACGGCATTCTATTTCAACTGTTGAGTTATCGGGATTTTTGGAAATACCTGGGTTCTCTGTTTACATGCACAGATTTCTTTGGTTCTCTGGTTTTGGAAATATTTGATTTGGTTATGTCTGCTTCTACTGCGTCCTTCTCCGGGTGTACGCCTGTGTGTACAATCTTGTGTGAACTCTGTTGGACGGTGCTGTGGTGATCACGCCCGCTCCATGTACAGATTGTCTGTCTTTATTTCAGTACGAATTTAATTGTACAGGAAATAAACTACAATGTAGAATGTTAACTGTTACAGTGATGAATAGTGAAACCAATAAATAATGAATTCTAATTTCGGAAATGACTGTATCATTCTATTTCTTTTTTTCAAGTGAGAGAGGAACCTTTACAATCTTTGTTTCTGTTCTTTTAAGCTTCGAGAAACGAACTGTTCTTTTTCGGTTGAAACCAACCCAACAGATTTGACAACTGTTTTCACTTAACCGACTATAACTAATACAATGCCTTTTTAAAGAAAAATCAAATTAACTAACAATTTATGTTTCTGCTTCTAACTCCTAAGTAAGACAGAGTAAATGCATGACTAATTTAACTGAATCCTATCAGCATAAAAGTAAATAAAAACAAGTAATGGAAATAAAATAACTGACAAGGTTTTGACACCTGTCCAGCTATACGTAGTGACTGTGTGTTCTGTTTCTGTCTAAGACTGCCAGCCTCATTCTGCCTCCTCAGAGCTGGATGCTCCTGCATCATAAATATATTTCGATTTAGATCTGTGTCATCTTATACTTAATTTATTTTTCTTATTGCATACAGTTAAATTCAATTTTGTAAACATTCATTTGCTTTAGATATATACATAAGTCTAACTCTAGCCCAATAGATATAATTTTATATTATGAAAAGTTGTTGATGCTAATAGTTATGTTAATTAGTTAATAAATATATTTTACGTTTGGTTAGTAATAAATGGTTAGTTGGTTAGTAAAAATATTTGTTTAGTAATAACATTTTTACTAAATATATTTGGATTAAGATTTGTCTCTTCTAATACTTAATTTATCTTTCTTGTTGCATACGCTTAGATTTGAATTTTGAAACATAAACTTGCTTTATATATATACATAGGTCTAGCCCTCAACTAATAAACATAGCTTTATATTAAGGAAACTTGTCGATGCTAATAGTTATGTTAATTGGTCAGTAAGTATATATATATACTAACCAATTAACATAACTATTAGCATCGACAAGTTTCCTTTAAAATCTATTAAACATATTAGTAAAACAGTTATTACTAAAACGTTATTACAGTTATTATGTGGTTAGTTATAACTGTTTTACGTAATGTGTTTTTTGATTTCGATTTTTATTTCTCAAATTTTATTTATTTTTTTTATTATACACCAATTCAAATCTTGAACATCAATTTTCTTTATATATACCATGAGTCCAATTCGTAACTAATAAACACAATTTTATATTATGAAAACTTGGCAATGCGAATAGTTATGTTAATTGGTTGGTAAATATATTTCGATTAATAAATATATTTGGTGAGTAATAAATGGTTAATCGAGTAGTAAATATATTTGGTTAGTAATAATTTTTTTACTAAATATATTTAGATTTGCATTTGTATCTTCTCATAATTTATTTTGTTATTGCATACCCTCAAATTCAAATCCTGAAATATTTATTTGTTTTATACATATACATAAGTCCAACTCCCAACTAATAAACACAATTTTAAATTATGAAAGCTTGTCAATGGTGATAGTTATGTTAATTGGTTAGTAAATATATTTAGATTAGTAAATCTATTTGTCATTTGGTTATTAATAAATAGTTAATTGGTTAATAAATATATTTGCTTTGTAATCATTTGTTTACTAAATATATTCAAATTTATATTTCTATCTTCCTCATACTTAATTGTATGTTTCTTACTGCAATACGGTCAATCCAAATCTTTGAAATTTATATGATATAATATATACTATATATATATTTATATAATATATATATATATGCGCCCAACTCTCAACTAATAAATGGACTTTTATGAAAACTTGATGATGTTAATAGTTATCTTAATTGGTTAGTACATATATTTAGATTAATAAATATCTTTGGTTAGTAATACTTTTTTTACTAAGTATATTTAGATTTATATTTGTATCTTCTTATACTTGATTTATTTTCCTTCTTGCATACAATTTTATAATATGAAAACTTGTGGATACCAATAGATATGTTAGTTGATTAGTAAATATATTTGGTTGGTAATATTTTTTCTACTAAATATATTTAGATTTAGATTTGTATCCTCTCACAATTAATTTAGATTTATAGTTCTTTAGTTCAACATCACACACCTTTGAGAGTGCCTCTCTAACTAGTTTCCCCTTAGGATGCAATAAGACCTTCATGGCTAGATGCCCCTTGGGATGTAAAAAGATCATTGTGGTAAAACATGATAAAACATGCAAACATATTTGCAAGAGTGTATAATAAGAACCTAGAGCAACATTACCCATGATTTTTATTTTCCTAAACATGGAAAATTACTATATTATAGGTTAACTAAATATTTTTCTTATTATTATTAATGTTTCTATACAGTTGATGAGCCTCATAAATGGGTAATTATATGGGCTCATTTTACCTCCTAGCCTAGTCAAATCAACCATTCTCTTAGTTTATTGTATGATTTTCTGATTATATTTATGCTTATGGAGTGAGTTGAGTTAGTTATGATGCCATGTGGTCTAACATGTGTTTAATGCAGATTATTGATGAATTTCGAGGTCAAAGTCAAGGATCCAGTGGACAAAGGGTAGCAATAACTCGAAGTGGAGAAAGGAGAGGACTTATAGGAGGGAATCCCCCTCATTTATTACTCCTCACTTCGAATTCCCCTTCATTCAGCTCAGAGTACAAGCAGTCAAATCATGCACTAGATGGCAGTCGAGCAATTGGAGGATGATTGATGATTATCTCGAGTTTTGGGAGCCAAGACTTCTTGATTTTAAGGAAGTTGTTGGTAGCTTAATTTGTATAAGTAGGGAGGCCTAGGGCCTCACTAGGGTCGAATTTTTGTTGGATTTTTGCTTATGTAAACTCTACTCCAACTTCGAGCTTATTATTTTGTTACAGTTTCATGTAATCTTGTTATTGTTTTGATAATAGAGATGGAATCTTTTTTGAGTTAGAACTGAGTTACCTCAGATGGATGAAGCTCTTAGTTTAGGGCCCAATCTAAGCAGCCAAGCTCCTCTTTACTTGTATTTGTATGTTTTATTTCACTTTGTAGATTAGGTTGTTGTTAGACGTATTTCTCTTAATGGTTAAGAATAGGTTGCTTCTGACGATTTAGTAGTTTGCTTCCATTTGTGCTTTCTTTAGCAGGTTAAGTAGTGATAAAGAGAAGATTCAAAAGGCTAGCAATAGTTCCTTGGCCTCTCTTCCTCCCTTTGGGACCATGATTTGAGGCAAAGACCCTCTTGTTGCCCCAAAAACACATATTTTCCTCCTTCATAGGACTTCTAGTGTTTGCAGATTTTAGTAGGTTAATAGTCCAGTTTTGCTTTGCTTCAGATTTCCTTCATCATGCCTAGTTATTTATTTGCAATAGTGTTCTTTCATGCTTTCCTTTCCTATAGAATTTCTTAGCATTTCCTTTCAGAGATCATAGTTTAGACCATTTTTATGCAAAACTCTATTTTTCCTAAATCCATTCATTTCACTTGTTGCTTGATTCCTTGGTTAACTATCTATTTCTTTGCAGCAGATGTATTCTAGCAGTAGGCGAGCTGATCAGCAATTACGCCCTCCATCTGATCCATGCCCTATAGGTCTTCTAAATCTCACCTCAATTCTGCCCTAGTTTCCTGCATTTGTCATATAAATTCTTCCTCTCTCCTTGAGAAAAACCAATCATTTTCCTCTCTCCTAGTGATTCTTGGTAGACCCTAGGTGCCCTAACACCTCATTTCAACCTTCATCCACCTTTTCCACCCACTCTCACACCCTCAAAATAGTGAAAACTACTCTCAACCTCCTCTTGTAGTTGCCCTATTTTCCTCCTGTAGATTTCCTATGTTCTTCTGTAGATTTTCCTGTAGGATTTCTTTTGAAGGCCAAGTGTGAGAAAAGGTTCCAGAAGGAAACCTGAGACCTCCTAGGACCCATCCACACCATCCTACATCCTCTTAAGTCCCAAAACCACCCTTCAACACCACCTATTCGATGCCACATTCACACACAATAAATTACGTGCATGTCAATTTCACATAAAAATACATAAAAATCCAAAAATATGTCTTTTTCTTATTTACTTCTAGAGATAGCATAGTTAGATGTTGTTTACTTCCTTGAAAGGGTAATGGCTTTCCTTCCATTGTTTTCATAGAACTTTCTGCAAAAGTAGAATTAGTTGGTTAATTAGGGTTTACTAGGTTTGCTTTACCTTCCAATCTTTGTCCTTTCTGCAGTTAGAGTAGCATCTGTAGAGTAATCTCTCTCCTTTCTTCACATATCGAGCTTCTTCTAGAATCCATAGAAGTTGGCTCGAGCTCCTAGTGATCTTGTGTCGGCTGACCAAGTGACAACCTGCAGTAAGGGCTAGTACTTGTGCATACAACACCGACACTTCCAACTTTGTTATGAACTACGGGGTTGATAAGAGTAAAGTACACAACCCAAGAGTTGCAACATTATTGTTGCAATACTATTTCTCACCACTTTTTGGTTCCATTGTTGGGGAAGTGTCAAAGTATTCTGTGATTACTACTTTCTTCTATTTTCTATTGCAACATTATGCTAATAGTTTATTTCAACAAAAGTAGACTTGTCATTTCTCTTCAATTCTTCAAATTTCATTTTAGCAAAAGTAGACTAGTCATTCCTTTCCCTTCAGTTCTGCAATTCCTTGCTTTCTTCTTTAATTCTACAAATTTATATTAAGCAAGTTCATTTCAACTAGTTGCAATTTCTTTTGTTCAATCAATTTCAGTTTCTGCAGGTACTATCAGTGTGGAGAAAAGAAGTAAAAACCAACCAAGAATGATTTCCTTTCATGCCTCGTAGGAATAGAGATAACTCAGGAAAATTTTTTCTCAACACCCCCACTGCTTCACATATCCAACCTTCTCTCTTCTTTAGTGGCTGCTATCAAGAAGAACCCTTAGGTGAATAACAAGACATATTTGAAGAACCTATAGGGGAAGAAGAAGATGAAAACATTCCTTTGGGGCCATTGGCTAAAAACAGAAATGCTAGGGGGAATGGGGAGAGAATAGAGGGTACCTTTCCCATTTGGGAAACAAATGGGGACACCAAAATGAAGAATATAAGCCCTTTTGCCCTACCGCATTTCCATGGTTTGACTACAGAAGATCTTGACACATTTTTGTTCAAGTTTTATGTTATCTGTCGAACCTATGACTATGCAGAAGATGAGAAAAAGTTTAAACTGTTCCCTTCTACTCTCAAGGATGTAGCACTATGCTGGTTCATGAGATTACTTGGAAATAACATCATAACAAGTATCAAGACTATTGTAATTCAAAAGATACTAAAGAAGAAATTTTCTAAATGACCATAGGAAGTGATGAGTCCCTGGAAGACTATGAGGAGAGGTTCCAACACAATTACAAAAGGGCTAGATGTGCACTTGACCTTGAGTCTCTGAAGTTGGTCCTACTCAAGGGAATTCGGGAAGATATTTTAGAAACCCTCCATCTACTGGCTGGGGAAGACATCTACCAACTACCCAATGAGGAAATAGAGACTGTTTTTAGAGTAGCCAGAAAGAAAGGTAGGGGGATTCAACCCATATCCAGTACCTCTTCCTCTAACTCATCCATTAAAGGAGAAATTGGAAACATGCTGGAAGACTTCAAGAGTGAGATGTTGTAGAAACTTGCCATGAAAATGGATACCTTACATATCAAAAGGAAACAAGAGGAAGTAGAGAGGGCTTTGGCCAATTTTTTCCCTAGATGCACTGGGAGGCATCTTCAGAATGAATGCCCATTGAACTCTATAGAGGTTTGTTCAGTTTGTGAAGAAAATCATTCTATAGATAAGTGCCCTTCCTTACCCGGACTTAAAGCTGTATATCAAGGGGCTGAGGGAGTCACTGAACAGCCCTATTACATAAACCAAAGGAGGCCGCATGGACCTAGAACATACCAGCAGGGGATGCAAGGGACATGTCAGGCATACTACAACCCCAACCAAGTCACTTCCATACCTTCTTGGGGCCCTCGTGCTCATCCTTCCTGGTCCACGTCTCCTCCTTTGTCCTCTGTATCTCAATATCATGCCCAACTAGCCACCCATTCATTTCAATCCTATGCTTAGCCACAACCTCAGTGGAATGCATCTCATCGGGGGTGGAGGCCCCAATACAACTCTCTTCCCACTATTTTGCCTCCACCACCTACCCAACCACAACTGTTACCTCCTGCTTCACCAAAGAAACCCCAAATGCATGCCCAGCCAAATCCGAACCCGAACAATAGACAGGGTCAGCAAGTGTATAGTGGGGAACCATCATGCCTAACTTATGTTGTGGAGATTCAAGAAATTAACATGCGATCTGGGAATGTTCTGCCTGATAGATAGCCTCTACCCAGGGAGGTTGAGGAACATAAAGAGGAAAGTGAACTTAAAGCAATTCCACCCTTTCCTGAGAGACTATCCATGACAGTCTAGCCTACCCAGAAGAAACTGAACTCCTGGGAGAATTGAAACATTTACGTGTGAAGATACCACTTCTCCAAGCCATAAAAGATGTGCCTATCTACAATAGGTTGATCAAAGAGAAGTGCTTTAGGCATTCAGGAAGGCACAAGAGAGATGCCCCAACCATTAATGTCATAGGGAAACTATCTGACCTGATGTTAGGGCAAGTAATCTGTCTAAAATATCTAGACTCTAGAAGCCCAGTAGTTGATTTCCACATCAATGGCACCATGATACCAGATACCTTGATTGATATGTGAGCTTCCATTAATGTGATGAAAAAGGACACAATGCTCAAACTTAACCTCCAGGGCTCCTTGCGGAAGACCATGACTATGCTATAGCTAGCAGACCACTCTGCCATGACCCCTGAAGGGATTGTGGAAGATGTGATGGTCTCCATTGATTCATGGGAGTGTCCTACTGATTTATTAGTCCGCCAGCCAAAGGAAAAGCTTATTGGGTATCCTCTCATTCTAGGAAGACCCTAGTTGGCTACAACCTATGCCTACATCAGTTGTCGAGCTGGGAACATGACCATAAAGAACAGGCACATGTCCAAGCAGTTAATCCTATATCCTCCTGCCAAACGCTTGTTAGAACATGTTCTACCTCTCTGGTTGGAGGATGAAGATGAGAATGAAATATATTCTACACCTCTTTGTGCATTAGAAATCCCCATCGGGGGAAAACCACAAGATGATGATGATATGATTGAAAATATGATTTAGAATCCACCTCCCAATGTATCAGCATTAGAGGACATAGTAAGAGAAACCCAAAGAAAATCCTCAACTGATCTCTGTATGGCCAATCCTACTTCTCTCCGTGTGAGGAATATAGAGTTTGGCCCAAAAAGAACCTTGAAAATCAATCCATCCCTACCCACATCCCAAGAGAAGGAACTGTGTAGCCTACTGAGAAAACATCTAGATGCCTTCGCCTAGAGTTATAAGGAGATGAAGGGAGTGCACCCTTCAGTATGTACTCATCATATATACATCAAGGAGGACCACAAGCCAATCAGGAAGCCTCAAAGGAGGATGAGTACAACACTTAAAGATATTGTTAAGGAAGAACTGAAAAAATTGCTTGATGCAGGGTTCATTTATCCCATCTCTGATAGCAAATGGGTCTCTCCTTTGGTGCTAGTGCCAAAGAAAAATGGTAAGTGGAGAATCTGTGTCGACTATCAAGAATTGAACAAAGCCACTAAAAAGGACCATTTTCCTTTACCTTTCATAGATCAAGTGTCAGACGGTCTGGCAGGGAAAACGTTTTTCTCTTTCCTAGATGGGTTTAGTAGGTACAATCAGATTCAAATCAGTTTGGAAGACCAAGATAAGACCACTTTCACTTGTATTTGGGGTACCTTTGCATATCGGGTCCTTCCTTTTGGTTTGTGTAACGCTCCAGCCACTTTCCAAAGAGCGGTATTGAGTATATTTTCTGAATTAGTTCATGATGAAGTAGAGATATACATGGATGACCTTACTCCTTATGGCTCTAACTTTCAGGAAGCTTTATCTAACCTAGGAAAAGTTATAGACAAGTGTATTGAGATGAACCTATCCCTCAGTCTGGAAAGATGTGATTTTTTGATGACTGAAGGGACAGTGTTAGGTCATGCAATATCTCAGCAGGGACTGCAGGTGGACCCCAACAAAATTGTCGTCATCCAAAGGGTCCCACCTCCTCGAAAGGTGAGAGATGTTAGAAGTTTCCTAAGCTTAGCTGGGTATTATAGGAGATTCATTAAAGATTTGAGCAAGCTAGCCTCTCCTTTGTTTGGCCTCTTAGGCAAATATGTTGAGTTCATATGGTTGGAAAACTGTCAAGAAGCCCTAGATACCTTGAAGAGAAACCTCATGACTGCCCTAATTCTTAGAGACCCAAACTAGGCCCTACCTTTCCACAACCTTTCCACATTCACATAGATGCCTCGAACAAATCAATAGGAGAAGCCTTAGGACAAATTGGTGAAAAGTTACCTTATGCCATATACTTTATAAGCAGAAACTTGTTAAAGGTAGAGTTAAACTATACAGTGACTTAAAAGGAACTCCTAGCTATCATGCATTCCTTAAACAAATTTAGACATTATATCACAGGCTATCAAACCTTTGTGCACACTGATCATGCTGCAATTAGATATTTAATGAACAAACCATATGTAAATGCTCGCATTATTAGATGGTTTATTTTACTGCAGTAGTTTTATTTGATCATTATTGATAAGACTAGTAAAGAAAATGTGGTCGCTGACATTTTGTCTAGAGTAAATTTTCCTACAGGTGAAGAAGGAATGGTGGATGACCAAATGCCAGATGAACATATGTTTTCTATCTCAGTACTCTCTCCATGGTTTGTTGATATAACAAACTACTTGGTTTCAGCACAGTTCCCACCACACTTGTCCTCAAAAGAGAAGAGAAAGATAGTAAGGAAAAGCGCCCCTTTCACCTGGATTGGGGGCAATCTCTTCAAACTTGGCCCAGATCAAATCTTGAGAATATGTGTCAAGGAGGAGGAAGACATTGACATCCTCCAGACCTGTCATGATGGGCCTTGTGGAGGTCATTTTGCAGAAAAAAATAACTGCCTTCAAGATATTGCAAGCAGTCTACTACTGGGCCACTTTTCATCAGGATGTGAGGATATATACCAGCTAGTGTGATTACTGTCAGAGGATGGGGAAACATACTCCAAAGGATGAGATGCCCATGCAACCTCAAGTGACCTTTGAGCCATTTGAGAAGTGGGGCATGGACTTTGTGGGTCCTATCAGCCCTCCTTCAAAGCAGAAACAATACATCATTGAGTGCATCGATTACCTGACAAAGTGGGAAGAGAAAAAATCAATCAAAGCAACGATAGAGGAAAAAGTAGCTGAGTTTTTGAGAGAAAACATATTCTACAAGTTGGGGTATCTAAGTGAGTTGGTCACAGATCAAGGCAATCAGTTCACTTCCAATTTGATTGAAGACCTACTCACACATCATAGAATCAAGCACAGTGCTTCCACCCCTTACTATCCACAAGCCAATAGGTGTGTGGATGTCACTAACAGAGCATTGGATGGGATCCTAACCAAGGTAGCGAGTAGCAACAGAAAAGACTGGGTGGACAGTTTCGGTGAGGCCACTTGGGCCTACAACACAACATGGAAGACCACCACAAGGTTCACGCCCTATGAACTACTCTATGGGAAGAAGGCTTCACTGTCAATAGAATTTGAATTCAATACCGTAAGGATGGGAGCTCAGCTGGACCTAGACCTCAGCCATGCACATAAAGAAATATTACTTCAGCTCAATGGATTGGATAATCACATATTGCATGCCCTTCTCCATACATAGGTAGTTGAGCTTTAGAGAAAAATACGGCATGAAAAGAATATCAAGGAGAAGAAATTCCAAGAGGGAGATTGGGCACTACTCTATGATTCAAGATACAAATATTTCAAAGGCAAGCTAAGGACAAGATGGCTGGGACCCTACACTATGGAGAAATGCAATGACAATAGTTTAGTTTTGATCAGCACCATTGATGATGAAATCATCCCCATGCTTATCAATGGACATCGATTGAAAGTCTACAAGAAACCCCTCTCCAAGCAAGAGTTCATTGAAGATTTGAATAAGACAGTGACGGTAGTAGAGCATGTCTTAGCCTCCACTTCACCCACTCATTGAAGAAAAGGGAAAAGAGAAATGAAAAATAAGGACTCGAGTGAAAACCTCCATGAGACGCTTGAGTCCCATCATTAGGTTGAAAACCTCTTTTGTGACAGCCAAGTGATGTCAAAAAAAAAAGGAGAAAAAAGAATAAGATCCCTGGGTGAAAACTTCCCTTGGAGGTGCCCAGAGCAAGCAATTAAGGTGAAAACCTCCATGAGGTATCCTAGTTGTTTTCAAAAAAAAAAAATTGGAAAAAGATAAATGAATTTTCATTCGCATTACAGGTTTGCAGGAGGACTACAGGAAGCAAAATAAGGTGCCAAGGGAGCCCTGACATCCACACCAGCACCTATCCTATCTTCTCCACACTTTTCTCCACCATTTTTGGCATTTCTTTCACCCCATTGTGCTTCTTTTTCAAGAACTGTGTTTTCTATAGGAGGCTCTATGTTTTTTACAGGAGGCTCCTATAGGCATTACAGAGAGCCAAAAATGGATATGAAAGGTAGCTCGAGGGATAGGGAAGCTTTGTGTAGAACCTATAAACCCTCCTACAGTCTTCAAACCTCCTTGCCATCATTTCCAATCCTGCATCACACCCCAAGCATCATTCTTCTTCTTGTCCAAGAAAAACACAGGAAAAAATAATTTTTTCAGAAGAGAAAAAAAAAGAATAAGAGAGGAAGCAACACCATCCACCTCACTTGAAGCCTACCTACTACCTTTCCATCTCTATATACACCTCTACCATCATCCTCAAAGCTCCAAGCATAGAAAGAAGCTAAAGTTTCAAGGGGAGAAATAGATACAGGAGCTCCTGTAGGAATTCCTGTAGCAGCTGATCCCAACAAAACCCACCACCAGTAGTAGGAGAATGCACACATGAAGGTTGAGAAGGAACCTGAATCTCAGACCCAACTAGAGAAGAATCTGTACAAGACACAACCACACATCATCAAGAAAACAACATGCATCAAAATAAAAAAAGGCATGCAGTAGAGAGAGAGCCACATCACCTCATAGCAAATACATTTGGATCACAGGTAAGTAACTAACTCACTCCTCTGTTTGCATTTGTGTAATTATAAGTCATGCAAAAGCAACGAGATGGTTTAGGTTGAATGAGGGAAAGGTGGCTAGTTAAACTGGCCACCTTCCTCTAGTTGATTCCATTCATTTGAGATGTCACCCACACGTGCGCACAGTTAACTCAAGAAAGATGTCACGGACAGGTAGTGGAGGAAGTGTGAACTCTGATGCAATCATGAGGGATGATTACGAGGAGGGGACATGATGACAAGGTAGGTGGGGACCAATGGTCTGAATATGGCCAACGTATACTTTGCCAGCTCACCCTCCATCACCGAAAATATCCATAAAGGGTAATAAGTACTACTCTCCAAGCATTCTCACCACCTTTTCCTTCATTCTCTCCTCGTAACTTAGCTACAACAGTCTCCTTGTGCCCCCACAGCCTCGTAACCATCACCCTCCATCGATCCCTCCCATATTCCTACTCTCAACATTTTCTATATGAGCACCAATAGGAATTCTACACGAGGGACAACATGCTTCTACAGGAGTGCCAGTGAGTTGTTTTGAAGGGAGAAAACATGAGTTTTAGCACAATTTTTGGTCTGAGGTAGGTTCCATGCATGCCCCCATTGAATATCAATATATTCAAGAAGTGGTTTCAAATTGAGGAGGAAATAAAGTCTTTAGGAGAGGAGAAAATACATTAAAAAAAAAGAAAAAAATAAAAAAAATAAAAAAAATAAAAAAAATAAAAAAAAAAGAAAAAAGAAAAAAAATAAATAAATAAAATCTGCTTATTTAAAAAAAAACATAGTCTCCTCTGTTTCTCTGTTTTTCTCAAAAATTGTTGTCTCCATCTCCACATTTGGTTTCCCAAAAGAGTATAAACAAAATGACTGGGAGGGTTTATGAGAAAGGAGCCCGCTAACTCCACTAGGCTCCATGAACATCCACAAGTGGTGGACATCTTCACAAGGGAAAATTGGATGAACTTCTTTGAGAAATTTCGAGGGTTTGATGAGGAGATTGCCCAAGAGTTTTCTGTCTCTCTGGTGCCCCACAACAGAACTCATGCCACTGTCACCTTTGGAGGTATTTCCATGGAAATAACCCCTAAATTTATCAATATGGTCACTACCCTTCCTCTTGGGCTGCCTTGGAGTAAGGATGAGAAACCAATTGGCCAAGCTGGCAAGAAAAGCTTTTTCCAAAACAATGAAACCCCTGTAGAGGATAGAAATGGCATTAGAAGGGCTAGCATACCATACCCTTGGGATGAGGTTAGCTATCAAAAAATCAAACACATTTCATGTGAGGGGAGGTACAACATTTTCTATGGTTATCACTTTAGAATACTCCATGAATTAAGGTATGGCATGGACACTCTAGCACCTCAGAAGCTTGGTATCCCCTACTTCCTCCTGCAGTCCCTCATTGACTCTAGCATTAAGGTTCAAGAAGGAAATTCAGACAGCTAGGTCACCATGGGTTAATCAAAATCCTAGTGGAAGAAGCCCTCCATACTTTTACACTCCCTATAGCATCGGAAGTTTTCTGAAACATGACAACTGAGGATAACATAAGGGCCCTAACCTATGATGTCAGTCCTACTGGCAGTGAGGAGGAAGAGCAGTAAGGGGTAGAAGGTGAAGCCACTGCTGCCATAGAAGAACATGGAAGGAAGGAGGAGGGAACTGAAATAGAGGAGGAGAAAGCTGAAGAAATAGAGCAGGAAGAAACAGAGCAAAAAGAGACTGAAAAAGAGGCAAAAGGAGGAGAAAAAGAGGTAGAAAAGGCAGAAAAAAAAGAAGAGTCCCCTTAGACTCTAGAAAAGGAGGTAGAAGCTACCCTCACTACCTTTAGTACACCAATCAGGCCAAAGAAAAAGAGGAAAAGGCAGGCCTCCATGTATTTCAGGGCTAGGAAGAGCACAAGAATCAAAACAGGCAAACCTCACCCCTCTTCAAAAATGGCAATTACAATTGAAGATTCACCCTCTTCCAAAGGGAAAGAATCCCCTTCAAAGGCACCTATCACATATGAAATCAAGACTCCTAGATCTTCCACATGGAAAGAAAAGGTAGAACTACAGGACCCAAAAGCAGTGCTACAGGAGGCTCAGACAGTTCTACAGGAGACACTGTCAAAACTACAAGGGACCCGAAAGCTTGAGAAAAGGATGGAAAGAGAGCCATAGGTAACGGAGGAAGCAACAGAGCTACAAGAGCCTTATCCCCAACCTAGTCTTGCCTCCTATTACAATCTACTTGAGGGAGGAAGGATAATCCCACAAAAATTTGCAACTCCACTATTCTTTGAATTACAGAAAGAAAGAATAAGAACAGATAGGTGGATGAAAATAGCCAAATCCAAAGTAGTTGAGGATATTTTCCATATGGAAAACAAACTCAGAGAAATGGGTAGAGAGTTGAGTACTCTTAGAGATAGGGAAGCAATTACAAGAAGCCACCTTGAAACTAGAAATGAATTGTTAAGGAGGCAGCTACAAGAGAAAGAGATTAAACTAGCATGCATGGTTAGCTTATCCATGGAGGCATTACAATCTAGAACACTAGCAAAATCGTATGGCCTATATCTTATGGACCAATGGTTACAATTCCAGATAAAGACTCTGGCACAAGGAGGCACAATACCTTTCCAAGATTACAGGCAGTTTATGGATCTCTGTGACCAAAGAACATCAGAGGATAGGGAAAATATGGTAGAATTCTACCTACATAACAAGGCCCTCATAGACATCAATGTGTGGGACCCCAATGCTAGGCTAGGGGACCTTCAACTAATGGCCCTGGCCTCATGGATGAACCATGAAGAGTTTAGGGCAACATAAATAAAAGGATTCATGATAAAAGAGCAAAATGAGCCATTAATTATAAGAGCTGAGCCATCAGATCCCATGGCACTCATCAGCACACACAACTTTCTTACCAATGATCCTTAGATTTCCCCTATATATCTAAACGATCAGGCACAAGCCATTGCACACTTTGAGGATATTCAAAGGCTACTTGGGGATGACTGTGTGCATGCATGTATGAGGAGATCGAACACCTTACCACACAGTTTGAGATTAGGGAATATCATTCCCCATGAGGCTAAAGGAGGCATTAAGAAGAGTGCCAATCTACAAGCACTCCATGCAGAGGCTGAAGGTCAACTAGATTTGCCTCAAACTGAGTCCCCCACTGCTGTTAGGCATGCTGGAAGGAAGAAGAGAAGAAGAAGAGGAGGAGCAGTGGGAAGAGATAGACAAGAAGGCAGGATTTTATGACAAATAATAGTAGACCACATTAGAAGCCTAGGATGCTAGGGAGGCCACCAGGGCCATAAAAGATGAGGAGATGGAATAAGTTACTCAGAGGATGAGCAACACCTTCAGTACGGGGGTGATGATGGGCCTCATAAATGGGTAATTATATGGGCTCATTTTATCTCCTAACCTAGTCAAATCAACCATTTTCTTAGCTTATTGTATGGTTTTCTCATTATATTTATGCTTATGGAGTGATTTGAGTTAGTTATGATGCCATGTGGTCTAACATGTATTTAATGCAGATTATTGATGAATTTCAGGGTCAAAGTCAAGGATCTAGTGGGTAAAGGGTAGAAATAACTCGAAGTGGAAAAAGGAGAGTACTTATAGGAGGGTATCCCCCCTAATTTATTACTCCTCACTTCGAATTCCCCTTCATTTAGATCGGAGTACAAGCAGTCGAATCATGCACTAGAAGTTAGCCAAGCAAGTGGAGGATGACTGATGACTATCTCGAGTTTTGGGAGCCAAGCCTCCCTGTTTTTAAGGAAGCTATTGGTAGCTTCATTTGTATAAGTAGGGAGGCTTAGAGCCTCACTAGGTTCAGATTTTTGCTGGATTTTTTCTTATGTAAACTCTGCTCCAACTTCAAGCTTATTATTTGTGGCAGTTTCATGTAATCTTGTTATTGTTTTGATAATAGAGATGGAATCCTTTTTGAGCTAGCACTGAGTCACTTTAGAGGGCTAAAGCTCTTGGGTTAGGGCCCAATCCAAGTATCCAAGCTACTCTTTACTTGTATTTGTATGTTTTATTTCAGTTTGTAGATTAGGTTGCTGTTAGATGTATTTCTTTTAATGGTTAAGAATAGGTTTCTTTTGATGATTTAGTAGTTTGCTTCCATTTGTGCTTTCTGTAGTAGGTTAAGCAGTGATAAACAGAAGACCCAAAAGGCTAACAATAGTTCCTTGGCCTCTCTTCCTCCCTTTCGGACCATGATTTGAGGAAAAGACCCTCTTGCTTCCCCAAAAACACAAATTCTCCTCCTTCATAGTACTTCTAGTGTTTGCAGCTTTTAGGAGGTTAATAGTCTAGTTTTTCTTTTCTTTAGATCTTCTTCATCATGCTCATTTCTTTATTTGAAATAGTCTTCTTTCATGCTTTCCTTTCCTACAACATTTCTCAGCATTTTCTTTCATAGATCATAGTTTAGACCATTTTTATGCAAAACTCTATTTTTCCTAAATGCATTCATTTCAATTGTTGCTTGATTTCTTGGCTAACTATTTGTTTATTTGTAGTAGATCTCTTCCAGAAGTAGGCCAGCTTATCAGCAATCACACCCTCCATTTGATCCATTCCCTATAGGTCTCCCAAATCTCACCTTAATTCTGCCCTAGTTTCCTGCATTTGCCACAGAACTTCTTCCTCTCTCCTTGAGAAAACCTAATCATCTTCCTCTCTCCTGGTGATTCTTGGTGGAACCTAGACACCCTAACACCTCATTCCAACCTTCATCCATCTTTTCCACCTACTCTCACACCCTCAAAATAGTGAAAACTGCTCTCGGCCTCCTCATGTATGCCTCTTGTAGTTGCCCTATTTTCCTCCTGTAGATTTCCTGTGTCCTCCTATAGATTTTTCTACAGGCTTTGTTTTGAAGGTTGATTGTGGGAAAAGCCTCCATAAGGCCACTTGAGACCTCCTAGGACACATCCACACCATCCTATATCCTCTTAAGTCCCAAAAACTCCCTTCAACACCACCTATTTGTTGCCACGTTCACACACAATAAATTACATGCATGTCAATTTCACATAAAAATACATAAAAATCCAAAAATATGTCTTTTGCTTATTTACTTCTAGAGATACCATAGTTAGATGTCGTTTACTTCGTTGAATAGGTAATGGCATTCCTTTCATGGTTTTCATAGCGCTTTCTGCAAAAGTAGAATTAGTTGGTTAATTAGGGTTTACTAGGTTTGCTTTACCTTTCAGTCTTTCTCCTTTCTGTGTAGGTTTTAACCCCGTACAGAAATTACCTGCATACGAATTCTAAATCACAAGAAAATAAAAATGCGAGAGCATAACCCATAAAACACATATACACAGAGAATTCCCACTGGATCTCCAAACCGAGACTACCAGCTTGTTTTCACCCGAATACATATTATTACATGCGAATATCCACCATGAACGAACCACCCCCAAAATTGTACCGAAACCATGTAGTCGCCCACCTAAATAGGGTCCCAAAAAAATTCCGGCCGCCCGACGCAGAGCACCCGCTCCCCTCAAACCCCGGAAGGGGCGCTGCCCCCCTGTGACCCCCCGCTGCGCAATCGCCGCGGCGAAGCGGGCTCCGCCCCCTCTAACCCCCCGGTTCACTACGTAGGTTAGTCGTGGAAAGAATATAACACAACCCAACAATCTGCAGTTAGAGTAGCATTTGAAGAGTAATATTTCTCTCCTTTCATCACATATAGAGCTTCTTCTAGAATCCATAGAAGTTGGCTCGAGCTCCTAGTGATCTTGTGCCGACTCACCAAGTGATAACCTACAGTAAGAGCTACTACTTGTGCATACAACACCGACACTTCCAAGTTTGTTACGAACTACCAGGTTGATAAGAGTAAAGTAGGTAGCCCAAGAGTTGTAGCATTATTGCTACAATATTGCTACTCGCCAACAGTATCAAGGAATCCCCAATATTTTACAAGGTTTTCTAACTTTTTAGAACATTATCCAAGAATTCATAGTACCTTATAACTTATTGAAAATTTCACTAAGATTTAACAAAATGTTATAATTCATTGAAAGATTAATCAAAAACTTATATATGTATATTATATTATTGAAAAAATGGCCTATATGTTTTTCTATATGCCATGGGGATTGACCATTTTTTATAAATATAAAATTTTGGGGGGTTTCTTAAAATTTTAAATGTCTCTTACTCACACAACGAAAGGCTAGAATGGGTTAGGGTATTTCATTTTTTGTTATGGGGAATCCAGTCATTGTTCACAATTGTATTTGGGAGAGTAGGCTTAGGGCCCAACTCCTTATGAAAATCATACTTGTATAATATTTTGGTATAAATATTCTATGGATCAACTGGGGGTCTCCCCTACTCTTTACATACATGTTTAACACTTTTCACATGATGATTTGATGTTATATAATTGTGACACTTTTATGTAGCATATGTTTATGGATACATGTGGATGTTAATGAATGGATTAAGAATTATACTTGTGTTGAAGAATGAATGTTAATTCCACTAAAATAATAAGTCTTGCATGTGAATAATAAATATAAGTGTTAGAGGCATAGTCCAGAAGTAAATTACTCATAAGTTGGCCACTGCTTATCATGCCCCTAAAGTGTATACTTGAGTTAAGGAACACTGGATCCTTTATATGTGTTACACCAGCAAGGTGTATCACAATGGTTGTGAACAACTTACAACTATTACTCCTAGACTACACCTCTATCACTTATACTTCTTAATGTGTAAGACCTTTGATGTTGGAAGAATTCACATTTAGTCATCAAACACAACTATAATGACCAAAATTTAACAGCCAATATAAATGTTGCAATAATTTCACATATATAAACATTGCCTTATGACACTTGACACCGCATTAAACAAGTGACAACACATGTACCAAGAAATTCTTTAAATAAGTACTGAAATAATGTACATCAAAATTGGTCCACATCTTAATCTTAGATTACCTATTTCAGAACCAAAAATATGATCCACTTGGTTCATCAACCAAGTTTCGCCCATAAAAATCCAAACACAAGTACATTGTCCACATTTCAAGTCACCAATGTATGGTCTAAGCATTTCAAAAGACCCTTGTAACATTATCCCTCAAGACCTATGCATGATCATTCCACAGGACCTTCACATGGTCATTCCACAAATAGATCACATTAATTCTCACAACTCAAACAACTTGCCTCACCTCTACCATGCGATAAAGTGATCTCTACCTTTCATCTGGTTCGTATCATCCTCTCAATGCTTCTATTCAACTTATCCTTGCATTTTTGTCAAGTTTGTTTATGCACACCATTAGAGAAATTTTCAGGTGTAAAATGGGATTCCTTGGGAATATTATAAAACAATAGTGGAAATAATAAATTAAGATTAGATTACCTCATCAAGTTTTGGAAGGAAAAAATAAAAATTGTAATTTTTCAACTTATCTTCCTACGATTTTACTCAAATTTCAAGTGAGAGAACCCATTGGATGTTGATCTAAGTGGATATTACTAGCCACCTACCTATTCCACTTGTAATCCCAACACTATTTCCTTTCAGTTTCCTAATTTATAACATGGTTTATTATTTTTGGTAGTTTTTCAGATCCTCGACATCCAAAGTTGTTTTGAGGCCCTAAAGGACATTTTTTCTGGAAAACTGGAAAAATTGTAGGCTATGATAGGGTTTTGTAGCCGAAATGTTTTTTCCTAGGTTGGATATTTCTAGCAAGGAATCATACGTATCAAGCAGAGATCATGTGCCAAAGTTACGCCCCTAGGAAGTTGATGTACCAACTAACCCCAATGGGGCCCACAAAATTTTGGTGCTTCATCTCCTAGGGTTATGTTTTTGGATGTTATTCCTCAATAATAAAAATTGTTTCGAGCGTCATTGTAACAGAGTTGAGAAGGCATGTAGCCATGACATCTCTTCTCGTAGATAATCTACCACTACCTAAGATAATTTGTTTCTCTTACATATTTAAACAATTTTTAGCAGTTTCTATTTTATTAATTGAAATTTGCTTTCACTATATGTATTTTTGTTGGTTTGAATCTATATTTCATTTCGTTTCTGTGTAAGTTTGGATTAGTGATATCAAAGTGGTCTGATCTTTCTTTGTTTTTCTATACATGTCCCCAATGAGGTCGGGGTATAAGGAGTTAGAACATTAAATGGTTGAACACTTGAAAGGTTAGCACTGCCAACACTAATGACCTCCCATGGAGAAAGAAACGAATCAAAAGGGAGTAGGAGAGCCTTTCAAAATATTTCTTGAAGAAGCGCTCAAGTGACAAATGAACAAGATGATGGGAAATTTTTCCTGAAACCTTTGGAAGATATCAACAGGTGAAGCATCTTCATCCAGTAGTCACTTAGGAGACTGGCCCCTTTAAGGTGCAACTGAACTTTGAAATCCCTATATTTGAAGGCCAAATAGATGTAGATGCCTTAGATAAATGGTTAAGTATGATGGAGGTATAGTTTTTAGTTCATATTTTTTCCGATAGGTAAAAAAATACTTTTCCAATTGTGAAATGTGCTTGCCATGTCAAGGATTGGTGGGAAATTTACTATGATCAAATGGATAAGGAGAAACCGTCACTATTTTCAGTGGCACCCTCTTAGAAATATATCAGAGATTCCTTCAAAGGAACAATATTACCATGTCAATATCTGCAAAGATAAGTACATAAAGTGGACCTCACTACAACAGGGCAGGGACCAAGATGTTTCAGAGTTCACATTTTTTTCAATAACCTACACATGAAGCTAGGTATCAAGGATTCTAAGCGGTGTCTGGTACTTAGTTCCTGTGGTTGTTTGCAAAAATACATCCAAGAAGAAATGGAGTTCTTGGCATATCCTCACTTGACACAGTGTATTTATATGTTGTGAGGATCTAACAAAAGTTTAAATAAAAGAACTAGGTCATTGGATTAGTGAATCTGAAGAAAAGGAAAGGTGTCTACAAACCGTATAAAAAGGGATAGATGTTGGCTTGTATGGGCCTTACCTAGGTTTATAGGTGATTTAGCCAATAAAATCTCATTACTACTAGCCCTTTCAGCAACAATCTGAGCAGTGCGCACTGAGGTCTCACCTGAAGTAGTATGGGAGGGTGCTAGAACCAGGTTTCTGCACCCTAGGGATGTCTGATGAGCTTCTAGAGGTCTGCGTTTTGACCCATGGCTATGTGCACTTACTATCCCTTCGCAACTTACAGTGCTACTTCCGCACAACCCTACTTGGGGAGCAACCCGTATACCCAAGGTCCTTGCTATTTAATCTATTATTATCCAATTACTTACCTTGTTTATGTAAGACTAATGATTATTACAGCATATTCAACAATCATAGTAGTGCGCGTGATAAATAAAATAGTATAAAAGTAAAGAAGGAAATGCATAGCAGATACACAGAAATTGGAATCAACTTATCTTTATTAATCTTCAATCCTAATTACAGATTCGACCCATCCCTGCACACTCCGCTACAAGGGTCTGTGCACTCAGTTGCAGACTCTGCTAGGAGTTTGTGCACTTAGTTGGAAAGCCTCTTCTTGCTACTACGACCCAATACACGTAGACTCCTACTCTAAGTTCGAACCATTCGTACTATTCCCTTTTATTCCTTAGCTATCTTTACAACTTAGAGCCTCACTCTATTTATACAATCCCATGCTCTATAGACCATGGGTAGACCAACATGACTTTACATTACATTACATCACTTTAGGGTGGAAAACCCCATGAATTAACCTATACTTCATGCTCCACGCCCACAATTCACAGAGTCTTACAAAATCTTTGACCAAAACTTTGGCTTTAAGCCCCAACACAATCATCGTGACTCATCCCAAGTCACTCTGTTGGTGCTGCGACATTGGCGTGGAGCCCCTCCAACTGGTCCCGTACTACTCGGAGGTCTGTAGCGCTCTATTCTACGGTTTTCTAGACCTGTTATATGCACTCTTCTGATGCTTCTTTGTGAGGATCTACTACCTAGCTTAGCGCATAGAGTCCCTGCATCTATGTGAGATTTCCCTCAATATCTTCCGTAATGGTGAAGGCCTCGTCAATCCATGGTTGGACGCGTGCCTTGAGAAGTGCCCCTTTCTGTCTGGCAGCATCTACCTGCTCTTTTAGTGCCCTTGCTTGTTGCATCTTGGCCAGTCGTTGGGTGAGGATGACTATCTGTGTAGTTCCTCTTACATTATCATACTGCTCTTGCAGTTCGTGCGTCTCTGTTTCTAGGTGCTGTATATTGGGGTCCTCCTGCAAGGATGTGAGGACGTCAGAGGCTTGGTCCAACATACCGGTACAGTCTTGCACTGCCCATCCAATTTCTTTCTGTCCTATTTGAATCACTCTAACGTGTTGTTCTCTAACTTTTGCAGGAGTGGAAGGTTGCACCTTCAGCCGTAGCTCAACAATTTGGAGGTTTAGCTCTAGCTATATTCACGTTGTTTCCTCACATGTGCTTTAGACTCCACTTTCTAGACAGTGGATCCACATCTCTATTGGTAGGTCTATGGCGATGGACAAATCTAGGACTCAACGACATGCTTCATCAGTTGTCTTCACGATCTGCTGGTTCTGTGACACCAGCTCATCACGCTACAGGCTGGGCTATTCAATGTTGATCTTTTTCACACTCATCACCTAGATTGTGTGGCCCTCCTTGGTGTGGAGCTCTGATGTGATATAGTTGATACAATGTGTCTCATGGAAGGTCAGCCAAATTAAGGCCCATTCGCTTGATCTTTCTTACTGCGGCTCTATCATCCTCGTTATTCGCTGTTAGCACTCCTTCCAGTAGCACTTTGGTGTTGGCCATCTTTGCACATAGTAGCTGCTCTGCTGCTGATGTACCTACTATGCCATAGGTGACTATAGTTCCTTCCTATTGGGGCCACACCTATAGTTCCTGCCGCTGCACCCTTAGGGCCCCCAACACAATCTATTTCTCCAACATGGCTTCCTGGAGCGCTACCTTGGTGACCTCATGAACCATGTCACCGATGTCGTAGAGGTTGCCTTCTATTAATGTGATCGGATCGATGGCAAATTTGGATGCGTTGACCTCTTCCCATGGACCTTATCTCTCTATGATGCACGATTTTTTCAGCTTGGTGGAAGTTGTGCCTGGGTCCACAGCTTCTTCTGTGTCCTTTACTCCCTATCCTATAGACAAGTTCTAGCCCTCCTCATCCTGCATTATGGTGGCCCTTGTTGCTTGTGTTATTGTCGCTTCTTCAACGGCCTTTGCCCACTCTATGGCTGCCCTTGCTACCTCGCTGACAGCCCTTACCTCTGCGGCCACTTTTCATTCTGCCTTTTCTTGGCCAACTTCGTGACCCACAACTTGGCTGGATCCTTCTATTTTTGTGATGTTTTTTATCCATCTTTGCCAGATCCAAGGTGCGCCACTCAGGGGGTATGATTCTACCACTAAAAAGATTGCATCATAAATGGCAATGAAGGGGAGCTTGGTCCATTGCTGCGCTAGATCGTTACACATCTTGATGTAAACATTATGCATGTCTGCCTTGAAGTCTGGAAAGCTCCGTAGATTGTTGTACACTGTGGGGGACAGGTGCGGCCATCTATCGATCCACTTCGGAATGCTTGCCTCCATGAGCACCCAGAAGATCTTAGTCTCACGAATTCGATTTGTGTCCTTGGTGGCCCAGAGTAACATGTACTTTGTAGCCTCTAGTAGGTCTTATTCAATGGTAGGGAACTAATTGTCCTTGGGCAGTTCCGCTGTTACCAATAAAATGGACAAGAGCAACCATGCGTAGTGGAAGGTCTTGCCCTTTTCTTCCATTGAGAGTTTACCGAACAGCGGATTCCTCTGGGACATGTGAACTGGTCCTGCTGCCTGCTTATCCTTCTTGGGCCTCGGCATCTAGGGTGATTTCGGGTGGTAACATCATGTACTGCAGGGTTCTACGTAGCCTTGTCAGCGGTTCCTTCTGCCGAGCCCAAACCTCTCTTGGTAGTCGTCATCCTGTTTCAGCTGTCTGTGGTCAACACTCCGTGCTCTAAAAATCTGTTGAAATCTCAAATGAATAAGTGTTGTCTTGTGGTTAGCTCTTGGAGTTTTATAGCACCTTTTGAATTCAAATTCAACCGTTCCCCCCAATTCTAAGCCATCAATGCTTTCTTGGTAGTATATTGCCCCAAATCTTGCCATTAATTTGTGTCTTAAATTCCCATTGCCCACTCCCTTTTGCCTTAAATCAGACATCTTGTCATGAATAGTGACAACAATGGTCACTTCCCAGCCTACCTATGCGGCAGCACAGCCCCCCCCCCGTGCACTGGCACAAACCTTGGGACATGTTGACTCTGCGCGCACCTCCCTCATCATGTGGCTCCCAAACAGACTCTTTTATAGTCCCATGCTCTCTTTCAACTGCTTGGAGCATTGGTACCATGCTCCCTATGACTAGTTTGGTGGTTGCACCACCTATGCGAGATTTCAACTCGCCTTCCAGTCTAGTCTGCGGAAACTCCTCAATTGCTTGCACAATCGTCGGCGCCGCACGTTCTACTGTATGTAGTGCGCTCCCCTAGTTACTGCATTTGGTGAGGCGTGGTCATAGCCATGGTAGTAGAGTCATAAAATCTTGGCGACAATCTTCTAATGCGGTGGTATGATCATCCGTATTTTGCTTTCTCATCATTAGTTTATCGAGGAGACATGCTTGCGTGATCTCATTTTCCGGCCTCTTGATTTCAGCGTCCATCCAAATTCTTTCCTTCCTCAATCATACCTAGTCCTTTTCGAGTTCATGACATCTATGGTTCCCTCGTCGGATGGCTTCCTAAATACTTAGATGTTCGTCCTCGCGTAGATGTGTGATTTCATCCTCTTGGCCATTGCACACTGTCACAACTGCGGGACTCATTATGTGCGGATTCCTATTTGTATTTTCCTCAGAACTTATGGTTCTACTCTTTTCTGCACCTTTGGAATCATCTTCATGTTTAGGGTTGTGCACATGGTCCTATAGGCCCATCGAACCACTGGTATGTGCAAGTCCCAATCAATTTGTCTTGCCTGGTGAACCTTCTTCAGTACTCTGCACACCCTATCGAATGCTGCATCATGGAGAATTGGTAGCGCACGTCGCCTTTTCTGTTTTGTAGTTTGTTTTAATTCCCTATTTTGGGGTTGGTGTGCACTTGTGTGGGTTGTACAACATATGTCTGTACCCATCGGGAAAGGTGGTCGTGCACATTGTTCCCCCTTGTTGATTGGATTTTGTTCGGAGCTATGGTTTTCTGAAACATAGGTACATCATTCTTCTACATCCGCACTAGTCCTCTAATTATCCTTGATGTGTACCCCAACATCGTGTGGGTGTTGCACGCAGTGCCCACTTCAGCACATCGAATCGCTATTATTTTGGTACTGTGTTTTCAAATTTGTTCAGAAATTCATCCACTGCAAGCAATCCATCATATGTCAAAAACTCCCTTACCTCTGTTGTCACACAATGTAGTGATCTAGTCATCATGTTGTAGTTTAGTGTTGTTACTTAGTGTAGTCGATTCTACCATTGCTCAATCTCTTCGTTTGAATCCTAAGAGCAAGAGCTTTCACGCTCCCATGAAATCTTTCCTTCTACAGTTAGATTCACCCAATCCTCTTCTTATGCTGTTATCTTGTAAATACAATCCAGATTGTCATCACTATCATCGTCGCACACTGGTTCAATGTATCGTGCTCCTTTGGCTAGATCTAGCGGTGCTATTACGCATAGTGAATTTTTCTCGAAGATCATTTTGTGCTTCTTCATATTTATGACTCCATTCATATTGGTGGCCCAGTCTATTCCTAGTAGTGTGGGATAGGGATTATTGTCAGCTACAATCTCTTTCACTTCAAAATCCACCTATGCACTCTCACCTTCAATATCTATTGTTACCCCTTGCAGTATTCCCATGGGAAAAATATTTTGTTGGTTCGCCATTCGTAACTGAATAGGAGACCATTGTAGCATGGGTCTACCCATTCATTCCCATGTTTTCTTTGGTAGTACATTCACGTTCGAACCCAGATCTAGGATTACCTGATCCATTTCATACTCGTCGATTTGCGTAGTCAACCTCATTTTCCTTCCTATGCACAATGCATGCTGTCCAAGTTTCCAGACCACGTGCGTTTCTCATGACCCCACACACCTAGTGATAAGATCCTGTAGTTCTTTCACTAACCTTTTTTTGCGTAGCAGTTTCATGCATATCTCTAGAAAGGTAGTGAGCATTGAAGGATGCATCCCTGGTTCTAGCTGATCCTTACTATCTGAAGTGGAGGCCTCTATGAATCTCTTCTTAGCTTCCATGAATGTCTCCTTTGTGCATTGTAAAGCAAACTCAGGTTCCTTTGTAGGACCCTTGCGAACCCACGCACTTTCTTCTGGTTGCTTCCCTTTATCATCTCCCGTGGTATACTACTTCTAAGCATCATGTTTACATTTGGGTCTTCTTCACACAGCTTAGACCTCATCATCTGTAAATTTTGAGTCAAAGGGGGCTAGAGCACCTACTTTTTGCACATCTTTGTTATCAGCGAAGGATAGCCTTCTACCTTGTGATCAAACTGAGTATAGTACCAACATGATGTCCTTATCGGGTTTGTACAATCGCAGGCATAGTGCACTGGCCCTTCGCAATTCTAACAAATTAGTTGTCTGTGACCTATTCCTAGTCCCATTCCACCTCTACCTTGACCGCGCCCCTAAAATCCAACACACACCATGCCTACATTTGGGTCGAGGGCTTGTGTTTCGGTCTGCACCCTGTAGGTAGGAGTCTGATCCATCATTATTTTGTAGCTTTGGCAGGTGCATTCATCATGGCCTACCAACCTATAGAAATTACAAAACAATTGTTGGGACGTTTGCGTATACTTCTGCAACAAATGACAATTAATTGTAGTGTGTTTTCCTCCTATCTGGCAGATCGTGCGCCATAGTAGATGTCGCTCTCGGCCTTATCTATTTCTCCGGTCTTAATGGCATCATTCCTCCTCTTGCCAAGTAGTTCACGAACACTGGACAGTGGTCGTTGTCATGCCCTTGGCCTTTGCATTTTATGCACCATACTTCCTTGTGCGCCTTTGGGCGAGGTGTCCTGTCCTATTTCAAAATTTTCATTTCTAGACACAGATTCTATAGTTGCATGTGGATTTGTTGGACTCCCAACCTAGGGTCTTGTATAGGTGTCTCATGTAACCTTATTTCCATTCCCAACACGTCGGCCTGGGTGGAAAGTTTTTTCTATGACAATATCATCCTTAAGTGTGGCATAAGTGAGGCCAAAAACCATGCTCAATGTTGTGCATATGTTAATGTCATATTGCCTTCGCAGATCGTACTCTTCAGACTTTGGTCTAGGTATGAGGGGGTCTCACCTAGGAGCATTGTAATCTCCTTAAACTTGATGATTGGTTGTGTTTATGAATTTGGCCTACTAAATTCCCTATTCAGCATGGACTGGATCTCTGCGATTCTTGTGTTTGGGTGTCATTAGAATGCTTGATATACTGCATTAATGCGTGATCCTGCAGTGTGCTCAACAGTGTAGCCTTTTTAATATTATCATCCATGATGCCTTATGTTTCCCATATTTCTCTACCATGAACCAGAATTGGTCTGGATCTTCATTTCCCACTCCTCTGAATATTGGTAGTTTGATCACACTCATGATACTGAACTGTGGGGAGGTGGAGGTGGAGTGGGGGGAGATGGAGGTGAGGAGGGTGAGACGGGTGGTGTTGTGGGTGTAGGTGGTAAACGTAGAATGTGCTACCTTATCAGACTAACAATGCTTCTCAGAGAAACTTTCGCGAGCTCTTCCTCTCATTCCCTTGAGGGTTAAATTAAGGGGCTATTTTCCAACTCTTCACTACTTCCACTTCTGTAGATCTTCCCGCTTCACGTAGTCCCAAACATTAATGTATTCGCATAACCCAATTTTCACACAATGGCATCTTAATCCATGTGTTCAAATATTTAATATACTTACCTCGTAGTCCTTTGATAAAATGTCACTCTGCCTCCCTGTAGCTAATGTTAATGTCTACCGCAAACTCAGTGATAAATCCTCCTATTATTCTATCAAGCCAATGGTCAACAGCTCGCGCTATCTTATCTCCTGACGCTTCTAGTCTGCACACTAATTCCGCAGTGCACACTATTGGTTTGTCAAACCTACACCTTCCCTGGTTGTCTGCTAACTTTGCGATCCACTCATACAGCTCAGAAGGAAAGGATGCAAAGAAAATTTCATGGATTTCTGTATACAAGTAGCACTCTAACCACTATTCCTTAGATACTCGTAGATTTCTGTTTTCTTGCGCCGTGAACTCATGAATCTTTTTGTCCAACCACTCTTCAATTTCTTTCTTTATTGGATTCCAATGGCATGACGTTAGACATCCTTTATGTAGATCTTGATCTTGACAATGGAACCATTTGTTGGCTTGTATGGGCCTAAACCAAGTTCAAAGGTGATTTAGTCAAGCAAATACCAATACTACTAGCCCTTTCAGCAACAGTCCACGAAGCACAGACTGAGGTCTCACCGGAAGTAGTATGTGAGGGTGCTAGAACTAGGCTTTTGCACCCTAGGGATGTCTGATGAGCTTATGTAGGTCTGCAGTTTGACCTGAAGCTACGTGCACCTTAGATCCCTTCACAACCTGCGATCCTGCTTCTGCGCAGCCCTGCTTAAGGTGCAACCTGTATAATACCCAAGTTCCTTGCTATAATCTGTTATTATTCGATTACTTACCTTGTTTATGTAAGGCTAATTATTATTACAACATATTCAACAATCATATCAGTGCGTGTGATAAATAAAATAGTATAAACGTAAAGAAGCCACTGCATAGTAGATACACATAAATAGGAATCAACTTCTATTTATTAATCTTCAATCCTGATTATAGACTCGACCCCACCCTATGCACTCAGCTACAGGGGTCCATGCACTCAGCTGCAGGGGTTCGCGCACTCAGCTGCGGACTCTACTAGGCCTCTGCGCACTTAGCTGTAGAACCTCTTCTTACTACTACGACCCAATACACATAGACTCCTACCCTAAGTTTGAACCATTTGTACTATTCCCTTTTCTTCCTTAGCTATCCTTACAACTTAGATCCTCACTCTATTTATACAATCCCATGGTCCGTAGACCATGGGTAGGCCGACATGACTTTACATTACATTACGTCACTTTAGGGTGGACAACCTTATGACTTAACCTATACTTCGCGCTCTGTGCCCGCAATTCGCCGAGTCTTACAAAACCTTTTACCAAAACTTGGGCTTTAATCCCCAAAACATGTTGTGGGGGGATTCCATGCCCAACAATAGATCCGAGGTGGAGCATTCCAAGAAAACCCATTGAAGCCACAAGAAAATTATAACACCATGAAGGCATTTTAGGACACTAGAAACTGTTGGGGGTTCCACAAGAGCCCCACCCACAACAAAAATGACTGTCACACTAAGAAGTCACTCATGGCCAAGCTAAATGCTTCAAAGTTAGATGCATGTGATGACTCTGAGCTACAGACTAACAAGGGGACCAGTAAGGGGAAGCATATTATCGATGTAGAACCTAGCACCACCGTTACGACCCCCAAGGTCAAAAAGATGGAGCATAACGACCCAAAGGAGATTGAGTGTCTCTCCCACTCATAGATGTGATTGAAGAGAATTCATCACCAAATAACATATGCTCATGGATGGAGAGAAAGTTACAAACTTCCACCTGTAGGACACATTGTTTTTCCACCTAGGAAAGCTTTGTGTTCCTTTAAGCCAGTGAGCCAAGATGATTTAGGAGGCACACTACAATCGCATCGTACGATACTTTGGCATAGAGACGACAATGAAAATATTTTAAATGTATTTTTATTAGCCAAATATTTGACAGGATGCTGGAAAGTATATCAGATCCTGCACTACATGTGACATTGTCGAGGCAACCATTAAGAAGAAAGTCCTATATACTCCTATTCCTATTCCTAACTAGCCCTAGGAATCCATCTCCATGGACTATATGTCTAACCTTCCTTCTACCAAGCATGGTAATGACTGTGTATTCGTGGTCATTGATCGATTTTCTAAGATGGATATGTTTATGCCTTACAAGAAGAGCATCATCGTAGAAGACACTACCAAAATATTTGCCAACAAGTGTGGGTACATTTTGGGATTCCACAAACCATTATCTCATATCGAGATAGAAAGTTATTGAACACATTGTGGTTGAGCCGTTGGTATTTCTTGGACCCTAAGCTCACCAAGTCGACTGAAATCCAATCTTAGACTGATGGCCATACAAAAGTTGTCAGTGGGATTATAGTGCAAACACTGCACATGTACAACTCAAAGTATCATTAAAATGGGATGAGAATATTCCCTATGTGTAGTGTTGTAGTTGTAATATAGCTCTGCATAGCTCGACTGGACACAACACCTTTCAAATGGGCATGGGATTTCAACCATTGTGTCCTATTGATGTCACAATGCCTCATGCCACTAGACAAGCATAATATACACATGTTCAATATGAAGCTAATATAACCACTTAGTTTATTAAATGCATTCAACACATCTACCAGTAGGTCTATGACATATTCGATAAATCTAATGCCAAGAACAAACAATGTCATGATGAACATTGGGTGCCACATAAATTTCAAGTGAGCGACAAATTTGGTTACATTTGGAGAAATAATGACTTATCAGAGCCCATAAAAAGATTTAACCCCTTCGATATGGTCCTTACACCATAACCATAGCCATGGATTAAAATTTTACCGAGCTCAACATTCCCCCTTTCCTTGGCTTGTACCTAGTGTTCAATGTGGACCGCCTTCAAACATACTTTCCACCATTGCTGGACACATATGACATTCCTGTGAAAATGACAACAATGGATCTCAACCCTGATTGAATTGAACAAGAAATGATTGATTGGGTCATGGACACATAGAATAAGAGAACTCACCAATAGAATATACAACTATATCAAGTTGTCAAAGCTAACCAACAACTGTACCATGGAAAGTTGCTCACGAGGGACCAAGCTCAGCAAGTGTTTTTTCTTCTAATGGAGGCACTCAACGTGATGTGGAGCATTGGTTCCTAAAGGGGGAGGATTGATATAGGTGGGTATTGGTGGCCACCTACCTATTCTACTTGGACCGCCATCATTATTTCCTTTTAGTTTCCTATTTTCAGCAAATTTTACTATTTTTGGTAGTTTTTCAAGTCTTGAACTTTCAGAGTTGTTTTAAGGCCCTAAACGACATTTTTTTTTAAATGTAACACTTCTTCCCACATTTACCCACTTTAATTGGCTTTCCCAGGGTTAACATGATTTGAGGGTCACTATGATATGAATCAAGATCCTGTGTTACCTAAAGGAAATGAAGTTGACAACCAAATACCTTACTGACTTCCCTCAAGTGCCGCGGTACCTCCAGGAATAACCTACCCCTCCAGGTGTCCAACCACTGAGAAAACCCACATTTTCTTTAACCTTCAGTCCCATTCGCTCCCTTTCCAAGGCCTCCATGCCACTATGGATTCATAGTCATTCCCATAGGCCTGCATTAGTGCAACTATGGCCTTTTATTGATAGTGTTGTGCTAGTGATTACAGAAATTAAGGCTACTTTTCAAGGCTAGGGATAAGCCTTTGTGAAAATATCCATCAAATTTATAGAACTTATAAAATACATAAAGATGATAATTACAAGCCAGAAATGGAACCATGTATTGACCTAACCATCCGCCAACTGAGAATGACATTTTGTCAAACACTTGGTAGATATGCAATCTAGACATCATGGATGAAAGTTTAAACATAAGGGACTAAAAAATTAACTTAGGTTTAAAATAAAGGGTCTCTACCTTCTCACATTAGCTATCACGTCATCAATTAGGTCTTGCATTCATTATTTATTTATTTACAAGTAAAAAATGAATAAAGCCATGACTGAGAACTGCAATATAACCATGCTTATAACCAACATACAACCAAATAGATAACCATAAGAGAACCACCATTAAATCCATATAATAACGAATACACTTCCTTACCAAAACCAAGATTAATGTATCATTTATTAACCAAATGCAATTATAGACTGGGTTCTGGACTTCCACGTTCCACTTGACCAAAGATTCACTGAACCATATCATTCTTTCAGGAAAGCACACCCATTCCATATCCCAAGCATGAATGTGGGATCTCATGGGATAAATAAATCCAAAGACAACAAAGGGAATCCATATTTTAAAGCACCTCCACCCTCTCCATAACATGATCACACCTAAACCGATGCTAAAATCACAAAACTGAACTGAACTTGGATGCCTGATAATTTATTCACCATCCTCGAGGAATTTTCCAGTCTGCAACCTCACGATTTACCATGTGTCCCACCACTACTAGTCAAGGGATTCCTAGTCCTTTTTGAATTTTCCATAGACAACCTCACCCTGGTTTCAAAAACCATTTAGAAATCTAAAGCTCAAACTGACAACAATCCCATCACACCATGGTTATCCGAAAATGGGAAGGATACACTAAAATCCACTGTCAAACTTAGAAAAACCCATGACAATGACAACAAGAGAACCAAATACCAACATGCACATACCATGCATGTCAAAACCAGCTAGGAAATCATACATACAACCTGTTACCTGCAAGTATTCCCACTGAAGCTCCCTGATCTTTGCCTTCCTATCCTTGTCCCTTCCTTTCTATTTCCTTTCCTTTCCTTTGCTTAATTGATTTCTTTCTGCTCTTTGAGACTAATTCCAAAACCAAACTCACAAATAGCCACCAACTAATGCTCAACATCCCTTTTATCATTGTTGCCTCTATTTCTTCAATTTCCTCCTCACATGCAACTTGTGACCTTTCACCTTCATTTTCTCCTAATTTCCTTTATTTTCATAAACAATGTACCAAAAATAACTATTTTCCTTTCCAATTCCCTAGCCATTGCCTTTTCCAATTTCCCCTTAGACATAATAAACTGAAATGAAAAAGCACCAGGATGTTTTTCCCAACATTCATCTTGGAATACATGTCCCTTGCCCATGGTCTTATTTTACCTTTATTAACTTTTATTACATGAAATTTTAACCTGGGACTATCACAACCCCCCCCCCTTAGGGAATCAGTGTGCTCAGTGTTAAACCACACCTATACCTAGCAAAACCACCGAAAATAAAAAACACACTACCTCTCGAGCTTTATAACCAAACTTTTTCTAGTATTTACAATGAAAAACATATTGAAAACATGACAATAATATCGTGTAGTAGAGCTTTCTAACACAACTCATTATGGTATTACAATAACAACCATATATTGATTCACATATGTTTCAATCAACAAATAACCATATTATCTACGAAGCTTTATAATCCAGCTAGATATAATATTTACAGTAATATACACATATACTTATGTGCACATTTTCTCAACCAACAAATAAAAGGATATGATGCATGCGTTTGCAACAAGGAATTCCAAAGGCTCACACTTACACCCTCAAAAGTAGTGCTAGGATTCACCTCCATCCGAGGAAGTCTAGAATCTACTATCAAAGTCAAACCTATATCCAATGTCCAATTATGAGATCCTTGGGCTACCTATTCTCTTAGTGAACATTTATTGGCTCATTATTTCAAGCACCCTTCGAATGTGCATCTCATTCCATCTTGAAATGTCAATGACCAAAACAAATCCATTCCCAATGTTATCTTCTCTACTACATAGTTCCTTGGGAAATCTGGTCACCCCCTTCTGTGTAGTCACTCACCTACCAATTTCCTTGACATCCCCTTTCTCGAGCAATCCATTCCTTGGAAAATGATTCCTCACATCAAAAGGTAAAAAACCCAAGGCATATCCCTACCTCAAACCAGCATACCTGTCATACCATGCTCATGGAAATGAATGGACACTATTGTGTACCAGTGTCCCACAATGGTCATGATCTTGAAGTGCTTTACCAAGATGTTTCTGCTTGTTCCAATTCCTTTTGTTAATGCTACTAATTCTCACATCCATTTCCAACCAACTACCCAAACTAGGAATTTCTGACCATGCCTTCCTATACCAAGCATAAAACTACCATTAGGCCCAAAAGGAATTGAAATAAATTTAAATTAGACCTTGTTGGTAGCTTGTCAATAAGGTACAATTGCAAATATGTTTACTTCCTGTCACAACATGTCAAACTATCTCTTTTATTAAATCATCATGTATAAACATATCATATCCGATTAGCTCAGCCTATAAAAATCATAAGTCAAAGCATAAATCACATGTAATCATCATAAACCAAAATCATAGATCAAATGCATAATTAAAAAATTAAGTGAAATACTGATACTTGTCTTTGAATGATTTTTTTTTCTTCTGCCATTATTCTTTTTCCTTTCTGTACACACATTGAATCAATTTCCAAAATTGACAAGCACCTAGTGCCTTCTCTTTATGCAACAAGGGAATCCGGAGACTAAACTATCTCCTTCCTCAATATCAACAACAAGGGTATCCCAAGTCTAAACTGCCTTAACCCCAATATCAACAACAAGGGAATCCAGAGACTAAAACACCTCAACCCTCAATATCTACAACAACAACCCAGACATTTCCATACATATCTATCCCATCACACTTTACAACATGTACACATACACAATATAAAACACAACACATACACCTACACGTGATGTACAACGTGACACATACACCTACCAACTTTGTACAACAAGACAAATACACTTACACCTGGTGTGCAACACAATACATACACTTACACCTGTTATACAACACAAGAAATTCACCTACACTCAATGTACAACACAATATATATATGTGTACATTGTAAAATACCATGAATACACATGTCACAATAAAACAATGTACAATACCCTTAATTTACCATACCAAATATACACAACATAACATGTACGTTCTAAACACCATACCCCATGTAACTAATTCCACCTGCACAAGGTGTACATAACACTAGATGCACACGATACCACATGAACAACATGTACACAACACCACATGTACAACATGCATATAGAACCACATGTACATAACACTGCATATCCACATGGCCATGACACCATATGTACACAACACCACGTATCCAACATGCCCATGGCACCATATGTACAAACCATGCATATACAACATGTACACATCACCATATGTACATAACACCTCATATTAAATAAATACATGACACCATATATACATAGCAGTGCATATACGACATGTACACAACATGATGTGTACATAGAACCACATATACAACACATACACAACCCCTTATGTACATAACACTGCATATACGACATGTACACAACACCATATTCACATAGTACCATATATGCAACATGCATGCAACACTATATGTACATAGTATCGCATATGCAACATGCACATAACACTATATATGCAAGATGCACACAACATCATGGGTACATCATGTACAACATATACACAACCTTAGTACTGCACATCCAAAGACCACATTGTCTATACTAGACAACCTTCCTTCTACTGCCTTATCCATGCTTTCCAAGAATGTCGTGGATCACATTGCTTTCATTCTATTGATGTATTCCTTAGCATTAGTTTCCCACAACAGAAACATAGACATAGTATAATCACATAATATCAATTCATATCCACATGATAATGAGCTCATACATCTATTAGGGCTACTATTCCCACTTGATTCCTCATTAACCAGGAACCTATTCATGCAATTCACCTAGATAAGAAATCATTCCTCCAACAAAATGATCCTTGAAAACCCTTTCAGATAGTGACATAGATAGATAGATAGATACATATATATAATCATTAACATAAAAAAATCATGGTCCCTGATGACCCTGTTAGACAACAATATACCTACATATATATACATAAATGCACATTAGCATAATCATGATCACCACATAATTACTAGATATCGTAAGGTCTAGGTTAAGAGAACTCCCCTTATCTGTGCACAACATTCACAACATTGAGAACAATAATTCCTAACTTAGCCAAGGCACCTGACACCTAAAACCCATTTACCTTATCTTTGATGTTACCTTTCTCATGATTGTCTTGCCGTCATCCATTTACCCCAACAGACCTCGCCAATCCAACCAGTTGTCATACTCTTGCCTTCAACTTCCCTTATACATGCACTGGGCTTCATCCAGATATTATATTACCTATTAGAATTCATTAAGCTCTCCCCCATATCCACTAAATTTCCTCCTTTCCCAATCAATGTCTAATACCCTCAAAACATAAAAGGAAAGAACTGAAAGGAACCAAGAAAAAGCCCATGAAAACTAATAAAAATACGACACCACAAAGAAAGCGGTATGCCCATATACTAGACATAAACAAAACCGCAATCAAGCACAACAAATCACAAAATACAAAAAGCACAAGACTAGCAATAAACACCATGAATCAATCCCCATGGGTTTCAAATGCTTCCAAGGGAAAGCTCAACCTAAGCCTTCTTCAAGATTTCATGGTAGTCCCTTTTGCATGCAATTCCCTATACCATACTGCCATAAACACATAATTGTGAGTGTATAAGAAAATATAACAAGATACCAGTTATCTTACCTTGATGTGCCAAACATGCTTCCTTGTAAATGAACACACATGTCAACCACATATTCCAAATATCAAGACATCATATCTATCAATTTGAAATCAACCTTTACCATGTCTAACAACCATGTCAGAATCAAAAATCAACTCACATTCATCAATCATAATACATAACACTACAATTATCAACTACTTACACTCAAGTACATATAATATGTTCTCAAAACCTATGTGTTAGTGAAACATTTGAAACAATATCATTTCTTTGTGCAATCTTATAGATACAGACTCATATCATGTAACTAGTCAAACATTCAGACAACAGAAAGATGACATAATCAAACATTCAAGCACCAACTAGACGACATAGGCAAACTCATACCAAATAGGCAACATAATCAAACTCATACCTCAATGTATCCCAAGGGAGGTTGTCTTGTATGCACAATCAATCTAGACTAGCATGATATAACTTCACAGCATATCAACCCAAACGTAATTAAGGTCATGATATCCATAACAGAAACTAGCTAACATGTTCATATCATAAATTCATAAACAATTATCATTCATGCATAACAATCACATGTGCACAACCAGTCTATATTATTATGACACAATATCACAAACATATTTTCTCATACCTAATGTTGATAACCCTATGTTGGCATTATGATACAGGTGTTGTCCTTGATGGCAACTCACATAGATGACAGTTCGCAGTTCAACATGTTAACATCAAAGGATTACAAATCAAACTCTAGAGATTAAAGAAAGAGAGGTATATGTTGCTTCATTTTGTCCAAGTACCATGTACATGTAGGTCCACAGGACAAAAAGAGTGTATACGTATACATGCACTCTCACAAGAGGAAAAGCGCATACAGGTTGGAAAAACAAGGAAATTCAAGAGGATACCATACCAAGGGTCAATACCATGGTATTAACACACAATATTGAGTGGCATAGCGAATATTTGAACCATCCCAAGAATACCATGGGTCCTAAGTGGTTTTGGTCTGAGGTATTGAGAAAGGCCAAAAAATATATAAGGAGGAGAATATCATGAGGCCAGTGTGTGCAAGTGAAAGGGTTTATGAGGAATACTTCTATCTAAAGTATATGTTATGTTGCAGGGGCTATGATTATGAGATGATTTGAAATATTTTGTGCACCTTAGATACAATGTTAGATTAGGATCATAAGAATTGAAATGACTTATCATTGCATGGTCTGATGTTGATTGGCTAGATCTAATTGCTTAAACATGTTTTATTCTGTAAATGTTATGATCTGGGTATCGCTGAAGTCTGGAATAGCTGTGAAGTTTTAAGTTAGTAATTTCAGATCTATACACTAGTTCACTTTGGTAAAAGACCATATACACGTTGGTTCAACATATCGAAGTAGCATATACATTATAAAATATGATGTTTGAAGTTGCAACTGGCTTGGGTTGTTGATGCAGTGTTCTAGGTTTTGCTTTGTGTTCTAGTGATTGTGTTCTCGTGACAGTGTTCTAATTGTTCATATTGATTGATTGTGATTTTCTTCAGTGATGATGGATTTTCAATGATTGGTTGAATTACAATGGTGATTTATTTTCAGCTTCAACGTTGTTGATCGGCGTAGTATGAAAATTTCATGAAACGTGGCCTTTAGATTGTGGTGCTGTGTTCCAAGAGTATCCAATCTGAAAATTTATGGAACCTAGTCCCTCGAGGAAGAGAGAAGGTCGTAACCTTCTGTAGGCAGGTGCTACATATTTCTAAACATATTGGATAATAAAAGAGCCAAGGGGTTGGAGCTCCCTTCCAATAGTAGCTAGAAAATGAGTGAAGGTTTGAGCCTTTTGTAAGTTGACACCTACGTACTAGTAAATGGATCGGCTAGTACTAGAGCTAGGGGGTTGTAGCTCCCTTCCAGTAAAAAGTGGAGAACGAGAGAATGTTGCAGCCCTCTGAAAGTGGGTGCTTGCATACTGGTATGTGTCTGCACCAGTATAAGATTGCAAACATGTTTTTCTTATATTAAAAAGAAGACAACAATAGGTGGTTTTTGTCCCACATTGGTTTTCCACCTTAAATCTTGGTGTGCATGTGTATTTCTTATGTTTGATGGTTTATTCCATTATTACTACACATGGTTACCATTTGTATGATTAATGAAGTACTTATGCACTAATTAAAGATCAACATATGATGAATTAACTGAATCATAAGTTTGTTGGATATATGCTGGTTGCCTTAAAGACAGTTGCGTGTACACACGAGTTATCTTCATTGAAGTAGTGTATATAAATTTGATTATGAAAGGAAAAAGTTATTGATTTGATAAATATTGATTCATCCCCCCCCCCCCCCACCCCAAAGTATTATTTCCAACACCTTAACCATCTGCATAGGCCAATCCAAATTAGCATGATACATATAACATCAATATCCTAAGTAGAATGACCATAACCATCACGCATATGACCACAATGCATATAACAGAAAGTTAATATCCTTCATGACTAACTAACACCTGTACATATGATCACACTAATTAGCTAACATCTATCATACATATAACCACAACAACCATAGGTTGACACACATGTACACAACCCTAATGCTTATAACAATCATTAACCAACATACTCACATGCCAAGAATGCAATACTTGTATGACGATCTTCTCTTACCCCAAATTCTAGTACTCCATCCTTGCTCTGATGATTTACATCTCCTACACTAGCTCTGCCAACACATCAACATCATAACATAATAATAACATCATAATGACATATCCTTCATACCATAACCTCATGCATGACAACCTTAACCATGAAAATGCATGCATAGCAATCATGTGTTCAACCAATCCAGTCCATGTATTTAATGATGCTCTGATACCTCTGTGTAACACCTCCTCCCACATTTACCCACTTTCACCAGCTTGCCCAAGGGAAACATGAGCTGAGAGTCACTATGATATGAATCAACCTTATATGTGACCATAAGGAAATGTATTTGACAACTCAAGAACTTACTCACTTCCCTCAGGTGCCACAAGACCTCCAGGACTAACCCAACCCCTCTAGGTGTACATCCCTTGAGACAACCCACATTTTCCCTTCCCTTAAATCCCAGTCACTCCCATTCAAAGGCCTCATGCAACTATGGATTCCTAGTCTCTCCCATAGGCCTACATCGGTGCAACTATGACCTTTTACTTCAAGTGTTGCGCCAGTGACTACAAAAATTAAGGCTACTTTCTAGAGATGGGGCTAATCCTCTTTTCAAAAATCCATGAAAATTATAGAAATCATAAAATACATGAAGAAAATTATTACAAAAATAAATGGGAACCAGGACTTGACCTAAGCATCTCCCAACAAGAACTGACATTTTTTCAAACACTTGGTAGATATGCAACCTACAGGTCATGAATGGAATTATTAACATAAGGGACTGGAAACTTAATTGATGTTTAAAAATAAGTGTCTCTAAATTATCACAGTAGTTTTCATATTATCAATTAGGTCTTTCATTCATTACTTATTCAATTACAAGTAGGAACATGAATAGATCCATGACTAAGATCTATCATATAACCATGCTTATAACCAACATACGAACCAATAAAAAACCATAATAAAACAACCATTAAAACCATATAATAACTAGTACACTTCCTTAGCAAAACCAAGAAAAAATTAGGTTTTATTAACCATATGCAATTACTGGCCTGGTTCAAGACTTCCACATTCCACTCGACCATTGATTGACTGAACCATATCTCTCTTTCAGCCAACCACCCTTGTGCCATATTCCAAGCATGAATGTGGGATCTCATGAGATAAACCAATCCAAAGAAAATGAAGTGAATCGAGAGTCTAAACCACCTCCACCCTCTCCATACCATGATCACACCTAAACTGGTGTCGTGATCAAAAAACTGAACCGAGCTTGGATGCCTCATAATTTCTTCACCACCCTTGAGGAATTTTATGTCTCACCCTCAAGATTTATGATGTATCCTGTCATTACCATTCAAGGGATTCCTAGGCCTTTAGGAGTTTTCCTGATACCATCTCACCCTAGATTCTAAAACCATTTGGCAACCCAAAAATCAAACCGAGGACAATCCCTTCACACCATGGCTATCCAAAAATGGAAAGGCTGGGCTAAAATCCATTGTCAAACATGGAAACACCCATGCCAATGACATTAAGAGAACCAAATACCAACATGAAAATACCGTGCATGTCAAAACCAACTAGGAAATCATACATGTAACCTACTACCTGCAGGTATTCCCGTTGAAGCTAATTGATCCTTTCCTTTCCTTTTATTTTCCATTCCTTTCCTTTTCTTACTTTCTTACTTTCTCCTCTCAGAGACTAATTTCAAAACTAAACTAACAAAAGGCCACTAATTAATGCTCAATGTACTTTTTATAATTGATGCCTCTATTTCCTTCAATTTCCTCTATTTTCCTTCAATTTCCTCCTTACATGCAACCTGTGACCTTTCACCTTCCTTTTCTCTTAATTTCTTTATTTTCATAAAAAATGTGCCAAAAATACAATTTTTCCTTTCCAAAGCCTTTGCTATTTCCTTTTCCAATTTCCCCTTAGCCACAGTAAATTTAAATCAACACCCACTAGAATATTTTTCCCAAAATTCATCTTTAAATAAGTGTCCCTTGCCTGTGGTCTTATTTTACCTTTATTAACTTTTATTACATGAACTTTTAACTGAGGGATATTACAAAAAACCAGTAAACCAATAGCCTATCATAGGGTTTCGCATTCAAGATATGTTGTCCTTAGATAGATATTTATAATTAGGTATCATACTCATAAAATGAGTATCATATGCCAATATTATGACCCCAATAAGTTGATGTACCAACTAAACCCGAAAGGGCCCACAAACATTTGGCACTTCATTTCCTAGGGTTAGGATTTTGTATTTGTTGATGGTGTTGGATACCGCAAAAATACAAGGGGTCTCCTCGATGTGAAGTCCCAATTAGATCTAACACCATTTGGAGTAGGATCCCCATCTAGGTATCCACCCGACAATCATAACTCAAAGGTTTATGTTGGCTGTAAGGAGTAACATATGATATTAACACATAACTTTTCAAATAAGCAAGTAAGTTGACACTATGAAGCACCAGTTACAATGTGTAAAAGGAGACTTTCAAGAGGGTATATCTAAGAGTGAATCTCTGGAATGAAAGTAATAGTACTTACCTAAGAGAGGCACACAAGAGCAAGGAAGGATTCATTATTTATCTACCAAAATAGTTCACATAGACAATACTATCATTAAATAAACTACAACACACATTGAATAAGATGAGAACCAAAGCCATTGAAGCATTTCAATTTCCTTAGCACATATTAACATAATATACACCACAAACATCAAAAGAATAGTCTTAGAACATTCATGATACACGCACGAAAGTGTGTTGGCTCAGTGAGCTTCAGATTATTAGGTGAAAGATCCAAGTACATAGATACAATGGTGATGCACTAGTTCCAATAGTGCAACATTGGGTCACTTCTTGCTTCTCCAAAAGTATGATCTTCTCTCCTATGCCAAGCTAAAGAATCCAAGGCTAGATCTCAAAAGTCTAAACCTCGAGAAAGAATTTTTCTTGAGTTATGAGGTTTCTTTTATAACAAGAGGAATCACCTTTCATATCCCCATGACTCTTGAAATACCCTCATGACTCTTAGGTTTCCAATGTGACCTTTGAACATCTATTTGTCTCGTTTTTCCACATGTGACTTTTCATATTCCACATGTAACTCTTGGACTTCAACACATTATATTTTTTCATTTTCTTGAAAATACATCATTACATCCACAAATAATGTGGCAAGACATATTACACACATGAAATTATGATGACACTTGTATAACCCATGACTCGGCATTGATGACATGAAACTTCATGATGATGTGGAAATGCCAATACGATCTCTTACTTCTTTTTATTCATGAAAGATCTACTTTTTTCTTCATATTCAACCTCCAATGGGTCATGGATTAGCATTGAGACCTTTTGAGTTATCAGGCAATGTCTTCATTTTTTCATGGTGTAGGATTTTCTTCATGCTTTCATGATGGTTATTCTTTGCGCCTATTATTTGCAAGCACTTCCTTGTTCATTCTCCTTGACATATTCTTTAAGCATCACCTTTCCATGTTGAGGTGGAACACCTACCAATGAGTATCACTCATGACAGGGAAAAGTCAGTCTTGAAATCATCTATTCTATCTCTTATGCTAGGCCTATGTGAACATTGAGAAGGGAAATATTAATGATAAGGGCACAACTAAACTCAACAATGGTTGAGGATAGCACCAATTCTCACTAGAACTACACCATGCACTATGAGGAGAGGCTCTTCAAGGTCTAGCGCAGTGGGTAAGCACAAAAGACCAAGGTTATGGGATTGTTGATAAATATTTCACTATGTGTTATAATCAAGAGAGGGCAAGGCAGTAACAACATAGGTGAGCTTAACAGTAATCAACGGATGACCCTAATTCTCACTAAAATTGCGGCATGCACCAAGGAGGTAAGGCAAGACAAGTCTTGGGCACAAAGAGGGATCACAGTTAATGGTGGGAGAAACACTAAGAACGGTTACTATTCCATGTGCTAGGATTAAGGGCATACCTCTATGCCAATTCGATTTGGCTCAATAATGGTTGATTTTTCATTAGGAATGCATTTTTCACTCTGCTTTGGAACAGTTTGACTTCAAAGTGAATAATAAGAGGTCTCATTGTGCACTAATATTTTGTAGTGCGCAGAGAGAGGGGGGAGGCCTAAGGCTATCATATCTTTCCTTAAATGTGGCCCATTATCTACTAGAAGTGTGCTTTGCACCATATTTTAGTGCATTTCGACTCTGCAGGGGTTGTTTGTGGGAGGCGATGGCGCAATTCATTGAGGTGGGTAGCTGAAGGTAAGTTTTTCTTCTTATGAGGGCTCTTACTACATTGTGAGGGTAGGAGGACCTTTGTATTACATAGTTTTATTTTGCAAGCGTATGGAAGACATCCTTGCTTTCATATAAAATTTCTCTATGTTCTACGCATGGAAAGTGTGATAAAAATTTAGTGCAATGAGTCAGTATAAGAAATAAGGGTTAGGTGACTATGCTTTGAATGTTCTCAACTTTCAATCAAAGGAGATGAACTTAAGAGAGGCTCATTACACAACTTTGGGAGGAAGAGATATCATCAATGGGGTTTATGAATAGGATTTTCTGATCACCTGACATGAGGGTTCATGTATTCACAACTTTCATTGGGCAGGAGGACCAAGAAAAGCTCCAAGATGGCTGTGTATGGGACCAATAGAGTAAGATAGGGAAAATCTCTGAAAAGGACTCAAACATGGATCAAACACATTAATTTCATCAATACATGACAAAGGAATGCATAGGACTCATGAAACTCAATCGCATGTTGAAACAACAACAAATCGACACTTATTTCTAAGTGTGATAGTTGAAATGACACATTACAACACTTAGAATACAAGTTGTGATAGAAGTGTCGACCATTACCGGGAGGTCCGCTAATATATAGGAGTTTTTCTAGAGCACATTGTCATGATATATAGGACCATCTAATGTGCAAGAGTGTGCTAGAACTTCCTTTAGTGATGTGTAAAGGTGACACATAAAGGAGTAAAAACAACTAAAAGAGATACCTACGAAAGTTGTAGGTTTTAACCCTGTACTGAAATTACCGACATACGCATTCTAAAAAATAAAAAATAAAAAATGATAAGAATATAAAAAAATACATCAATATTTCCCCTAGATTCCAAAACCGTGACTACTAGATTGATTTTTCATTATATTCCTTTCAATGTTACAATACATATATATACATGCCGAAGCATTCATAAACCCTAATCCACCCTGGATTATAACATAACCGTAGTTCCCTTGATTGTATTTACAAAATACCATGGGCAGAAAACAATCATGCCCAAAACCACGCACAAAACCATAGGTAAGTCCACCCACCTAATATGGCGTCCAAAAAATATTTCTCGGGGTGGTTCCCTGGACCTCGTATAGGGGGGCTACCAACCTTGTTAAACCCCTCAATAAGGGGGCTTGTGCCCACTACTGCACCTGACACAAAGAACAGGGTGGTTATCACCCAAATTGTGACTTGCGTGCGTGTGTCACTAGTCATGGAAAGAATAGGACACACACCCAACATTCTCCCGCATGTTGTTTCCTTTTCCACATAAGGGGTCACATAAGAACTTATTCATTGGTGCAGCCCTGCAACGACCATTGCTTCTCTACACCAATAGAACTTCTTAGTGCTCACATACCTTTTCAATGCATTTGTAGCATTCCTCAAATTATCGACCTTTACCAGCAACACCATTTTGTCCTCAACCATGTCCCTCACAAAGTGATACTGAACAACAAAGTTCTTTTCCTTTGAATGATAAGTAGGCTTCTTTGCCAAGAAAAATGCACTCTGTATGTCATAGTCTATCCTTAATTAACTATACTAATCACACACTTGAAAACAATCCCTGCAACCAAACTGCTTCCTTTCTTGCATGAGTGGTTGCCATGTATTTTACCTCTATAGTTGAATATGCCACTACAGATTGTCTCTTGCTCATCCAACTAAATGCAACTCCAAATAAGTTAAACACATAACCACTTGTAGATATTCAGTGATCCAGATCTCCAACCCACTCTGCATCAACAAAGCCATGGATATCTAAAACTTTGTCCAATCCTAGTCTTCCTTGGTAGCATAGACCATAATCACTAGTGCCACGCAAATACCTAAAAACCCGCTTCATTGTTTTCCAGTGATCCTTCCCTAGTTTTGACATAAACATGCTCAATACTCCCACTAGGTGTGCAACGTCTTGTCTAGTACATACCATTGCATACATCAGGTTACAGACTGCATTTGTGTGTGGAACACGAGACATGTCCTCTTCCTCTTATTGTGTTTTTGGACACTGTTGAGTAGATAAATTTAGATCTAGAGGAATAGGGACCTTCACCGGTTTACTATACTGAATACTAAACCTCTGCAATATTGTCTCAACATACCTTCTTTGGTTTAGCCAAAGCTTCCTCTTTGCCTAATCCCATTTAATTTCCATTCCAAAAATATAGTTTGCAGCACCAAGATCCTTCATGTAGAATTTGGAGGACTATTTGGTATTTGAATACTGGATAATTTATTTGTCATTTCCAATCCACAACATATCATCCACATATAAGACTAGATAAATAACACGGTCACCAATTAATTTAAAATACACATAGTGATCCTCTTTGCTTATGGTGAAGCCAAGTCCCCGTATATATGTATCAAATTTCTGCTGCCACATCCTTGGTGATTGTTTTAACACATACAGATACCTTTTTAAACTGCATACTAGTTCTTTCTTTCCCTTCACCACAAATCCTTTAGGTTTCTTCATGTAGGTCTTATCTTCCAGGTCCCCACGAAGAAATTACGTCTTCACATCTATCTACTCTACCTCAAAATCAAAATCGGAAACAACAGATAAAATTAACCTACTAGAAGCTACCTTTGCAACAGGAGAAAAAATATCGTCAAAATCAATTCCTAACACCTATGAATAACCTTTTTCTACCAACTGAGCTTTGTATTTATCCACCTTTACTTTTTCATTCATCTTCTTCTTAAACACCCATTTTCTTCCAATGGTTTCCTTAAAACCGACAACTCCACCAGATCCCAAGCCTTATTTTTTTCGATAGATGTCATTTCATCAACCAAGGCCTCTTTCTAGAGTTTTCCATCCTTTTAATCTACTACCTCCCTCACAGTTCTAGGATCATCATCGATAATAGATAAAGAAAAATTTGAATATAAATCAAACAGAATTTACCTTTTTGGTTGCCTTCTTTCTTGAACTTATCTTCTCACAACTGGAGTTTGTGGCTCTTCATCTTCTGATTCTTGTTTCACTGTAGAGTTTGATTCTTCCTCCTTTAGCTCAAACTCTATCTTCTCAGGATCCTTTGGTAGGACTTCATGTTTAATAACATATTTCATCTCTCTAAACAGCACATCTTGGTTGTACACAACCTTCCTTTTTTTGGGTTCCAAAGATTATAACCTTTTAAACTATCCTTATACATAATAAAGGTGCACCTTTCAAATTGACTATCCAAATTGGTTATTTTCTCCTTTAGAACGTGTGCATATGAGTCATAGACAAATACCCTCAGATTTGAAAGAGAGGGTTTCTTACGATTACATACATCATGTGGAGTCTTATCCTCCAATGCTAATGAAGGTGATCTGTTAACTAGGTGACATGCAATCTCCACCACCTCTGCCAAAAATTCCTCTCCTAACCCAACACCACTGAGCATGCTTCTTTCCTTTTCCATCAACATCATGTTCATTATTTTTGCAACTCTATTTTACAAAGGTGTGTATGGAGTAGACTTCTAGTGTGTTATACCACACTTCTTACAAAAATCTTCAAATTCCTTCTTTTATAACTCTCCACCATTATTTTTAGTTAGCACCTTTATCTTTTTCTCTATTTGGTCTTCCATGAGAGCCTTAAATTATTTAAACCTATCAAAGAATTTATATTTCTTCCTCAAGAAATATATCCATGTATTCCATGAGAAGCCATCTATAAATGGTACATAATACACATACTTATCTAGTGATGGAAACGAAACAGGTCCAAACACATCACTGTGCACAACCTCTAATATCCCTTTTGTCATATTAGCAAGAGAGGGGAAGCTCACCCGATTCTGCTTCCCATATACTCAATGTTCACAAAAATTGAAATCCAGAGAGTAATTAGACATACATTCTACCATATAATTTCCATGTTGTATTTGAAGGCCGTTCTTTCTAATATGTTTAAGCCTTTGATGCCATAGCTTGGTCTTTTCTCCAAAGATCACTATATTTTTTGCTCCACTTTCAGGAACCACAAAATTTTTGCAGCCATCAATAACGATACTACCCAGAAGCTTGTTCAAAGTTCCAATCCGAACTCCTTGCATTGATAACAGTGTTCCCTAAATCATCTTGTAAGTATCTTTCTTGAGCACTATTTTTTACACCTACATCACCCATCTTGCTTATAGAAATCAGATTTTTGGCCAATGCAAGAATATGCAGAACACTAGGAAGTGTTCTAATCCTTCCACCTTGCAACTTCAACTCAACTTTTCTATGTTCGATGATTTTGGCCTTCCTGTTATCCCATAATAAGACATCACCACCATTATATTTCTCATACTAGGAGAACCACTCCCTATGGGGATTGATGTGAAAGGATGCACCTAAGTGAATCAACCATTCCTAATGATCTACATGTGTACTTCAAGAATACGACATGTACACATCCCCACCTTCATCGAAGGTGGTTTTCACCTCTATAAAAGGAGCATCTTCAGATCCATTTCCTTTCTCAGGAGATTTGGATGTATAATCACTTTTATAGTGTCATTCTTTTTCGCATTTCCAACATACCTTTATAAGTTTTCCTAGAGATTTAGATCTCCCTCTAGATTTAGATATCCCTCTAGATTTAAAAATCCAATTCGCGGACTTATTTTTGTTTCTGTTTTGGGACCGTCCTCATACAAACAAGGCATCTCCAATATGGCTCTCCATATTTTTTCGTTTCATTTCCTCCCACAACAAGGATGTGATTATTTCATCAAACTTCAAGGTAGTTGCATTTCTACCTGTAGAAAAAACCAGAATATCCCACGAATCTGGAAGAAAACACACCAAAATGATGCACTTAGCTTCATCTGAAATTTTATATCAATATATAAAAATTGGCTTACCACAGTATTAAAGGCGTTCAGATGCTTTCTCACCAAGTCTCCATCCTTCATCCTCATGTTATATAACTTTTTCCGCAGGAACAATTTGTTCACTAGAGACTTAGATTGGTACAAGGTCCATAACTTGACCAAAAAATCCTTCACCACAACTCCCCTTGATACATTCAATCATACTAAATCTGAGATAGACAATTGTATTTTGTTATTTGCCTTCTGATCCAATTTTGCCTAGTCTTCTACTGACATTATCATTGGTTTAGTACATCGATCTATCACGATCCATTGATCTTACTCCACGAGCAGATCCTCCATCTTCAGTTTCCATAACTTAAATCTATGACCATTAAATTTTTTGATCTCTATCTTTCCACCACTCACTCTCTTCATTCACCGCAAGAATCGATTCCATAGTTCTCCCGTTGAATAGGGTCTACCACAAGCCTGAGTAAACCCCCTAGTAGCAAAAGCGTCAATAAAACATATCTGATACTAAATGTAGGTTTTAAACCTATACATAAATTACCTGCATAAAAATTATAAAAAACGTAATTAAACAATGGCGATAATATAATATAAATACACAAAGACTTCCCTCTCAATCCCAAAATCAGGACTACCAAATTGGTTTTTAATTATATTCCTTCAAATTATAATATATATATATATATATATATATATATATATATATATATATACACACACACACACACATGCTGAAGCTTTCATAAACCTTAATCCATTAACCCTGGATTAAAACATAACCATAGTTCCCTTGAATGGATCTAGAAAATGCCATGGGAAAAAAATTATCATGCACAAAACCATAGGTAGGTCTACCCACCTAATATAGGGTCTAAAAATATTTTCCTGGGGCACTGACTCAAACCCTTTACAAGGGGGATACTAGCCCCCTTGAAACCCCCTGACAGGGGGCTCTACGCCCCCCATGACCCCTCTGCTACACCCAACACAACGAACAGGAGGGGTTATCACCCCCCTGCAACCCCCCCCCGAGTGCATGCAACTAGTTGTCAGAAGAATATTACACATGCAGAAAAACAATAATAAAATGCAAAAACAACACTTGAAAATGCTAAATAAATTGAAAGTGACACATTCTTGAGGAAAATAACATGAAAAACCCACTTTTTAAAGTGGAAGCAAGAACAATGGAAGCCGTGACTGTGAAAGAAACACTTATGAAAGAAAAGGTACACAAACGTGACAATTGAGAAAACTAAATGAAGAAAAGTACAATTACAACTAGAGTGAGAGAAATTGTAATTGAAAAGTGTGCACTGATTGTCAGCATAGGTTGAACATTGTTCATGCACTATCTTGACGGATTATGTTATGCTTGTTCAAGATTTCATAAAGAAAGTGTGCTTATCAATTCATCAAGGATTGAGCATGTGTAAGAAAGTGACTTTGATAACTAGAAACCTAGAAGAAGATTTAAACACTTACCACAACATCAATCAATGATGGAGTGACCATAGAAGATAGATCATAAGTTCCTCAGTAGGCTCCAAAATTCAAATGTAAGAAAAATTTTGGAGGGTGTTGATCACAACTTCAATAGGATTTTTAGGGTTTTCCATTATTCCTCAATAATATAAAGTCCTTCGACCCTCATTGTAACACAATTTAGAAGGAATGCAACCATCACCTTAGCTACCATCACCTCAGCTAGTTTGTTTCTCTTATGTATGTAAATAATTTTCAGCAGTTGATATTTTAATAATTTAAATTTTGTTTCGTTGTATCTCTATGTTTTGGTTTGAATCTATATTTCATTTTATTCATTCATAAATCTAGATGAGATGAATAATTTAAATTTTCATCCAAGGAGTACCCATGTTGCATACTTTCAATTGACCCTACTACAGGAAAAATGTGAAATACATGAAAAAATGTGATTGCAATCATGTTTTCTCATGTATTTAACATTTTGCATGTAGTAGGGTCCATTGAAAATATGTAACATAACTACTCCTCAGATGAAAAATTAAGTGTTGAGTCCAACAAGTGCTCTTGCTCGAAATTTAAGTAAAATCGTAGGGAGATGAGTTTCAAATACGAGTTAAAAATGTAGTTTTTTTAATACCTTCTACGTTTGTACTTCGAAAATGATGAATCATCCCCCATGGTCGAAATTATCATACTGAATCCTATTGGTTCTTATAGAGTTGATTTTTGTTGTACATATTTGTTTTGAGGACCATCTTTTACCTCACAATTTCTTTAATCTCTTATACCTGCTTCTTTATTCTTGTTAACATATTTGTCATGTCCTGTTCCTCCTCTTGATCCATTAGCCACACATACATATGATACCACCATGTCAAACAAGTTTTTATGTGGTCCCCTCATGCTAATATACCATTCCACCACTTCATGCACAAAACCACAATATTGAGGGTGACCAACTCCTTTGTCGAGCCAAACCATTCTTCCTTATCATGCTTATTAAGATTGGGCACATCATTCCACCTAAGCGTGTATGGTGTGTGAGCATCATTCCATATTGGGCGTCCCATTCGAGCAGGCACCTTCAATCTAGCTCTGGTTACACAAGGCCACTTAGGTTCGATTGTGCAAACTCGGGCACTAAGGTAGGGACTTGGGTAGGTTCATTTCACTCCTGGGAACCAAATTTTTTGCACTGCATCTCTTCATGCCACAACACCAAAAACATCAGAAATAGTACGACAGAATGTGTGACGGTGCTCTCACCTTGTCACTTGTCTCATCTAGATAATGTCACTTGTGGGTGCTCATGCTAAAGAGCTTGACATCCGCCCCCATTAAAGAAATTTTGTTGTCTTTGATAACGAACATCCACTCATAAACAATCCATCACCATAGGTACCACATCCTTAAGAATAGTTCTCATCGAATTAATACATCATGTCATTAAACAACCTCCCAATTACATAAATCATGTATGAATATCTTACAAGTATAGAGCTTTACTAAGAGGGGGATGGTGAATCAATAGTGATAACCACTATGTTACTTTTTAAAACATTGTTTTGAAATACGAAACAACTATTAGGAGATATGAATGTAATGGTAACATAAATTAACACATCAAAACCATGAAAAGCATCAACACAAACATGTAAAATAAGAAACAAGTATTTATTGTGGAAAAAGGGAGGAAAAACCACCCTACTACTATTGTGTTGATATGAATATTCATTAATCAAATCTTATTTTACATCAATTTAGCTAGTATCCACTAGAATGGAGCAATCACCCCTATATTTAGTATTGCTAGCATCCAATAACCAAGAAGTCTCTACTCACATGACTCTACAAGCCACCACTTGTTGAAAGAAACCACTTCCAATGAGCCTTGCCCAACTACCACTAAACTATCCACCACCACAGATTGAGATACAACTCCTAAAATATTGTTTTGTGGGCTACAACTAGTAGGAAGCCACCATCCCTATCAAAAAATCTAAGCCACAACTTCATTCATTCTCAAAATAGAATCCAATCACATCAAAGTATAAATCTCTACAAAAAAACCATGATATATTAGCACCAATAAATATCCATATCAAATCCACACTCTCTGTCACACTATATTCTACCATTTCTCCTCTTTTTTGAACACTATTATTTGCATACAACAAATCAATGTGAATATTTTCATCAATTTTCACACTAGACACACAAGAAATAAGCCTATCAACATCAATCAAGTACCCACTTGTAGAACAACATAACATCAACTCCACAAACCACTCTCAAATACTACCACCAATAAGCTCAACAAACAATCCCCAACATATCAACTCTCCACAACTCAACTCTGAGCATCAACTAGAAGCATATAACATATATCTCTCATACACTCTACCATATCAAAACCCTTACATATTACCTACTCAAAAGTCCTCACTGCAAGATACTAATCATGCAGAAAATACATAACAACAATATTTGCCAAAATAAATTAGCCATGGGCACACTAAAGGTCATATCAAAATATCCATAAAAATGTTTGTGTAGCTGCAACCACTAAAAAATAGACATGCGATCAAACATATATACAAAGTCTTCTCCTTAGTCATCAATATTTGCACCTCTTCTACAGCAAAAACAATTATTCTCTAAACTCTGATATGGAGGCATCTTCTACTCATCAGTTTTTGCTACAACATGATATGAATTATATCTGATCCACCAAGCTCTAGTGATAATTGTTAGAAATGTAGTGCACTACTGGGGGTAGGTGAATTAGTAGTGAAGGAACTTATAATTTTTCTCCATTTAAATAACCTTTAAAAACTCACAAACTTAAACACATAAAGAGAGATCAAACGATCAACCATAAGCATGAAAGCATAAAAACAATTAAAATGCTTGAGATGCGTGAGAAACCCAGAGAAAAACACCCCAAAATGGTAACACTCCCTTAGTCCTACAAACCCGAGTTCTAATTCTTTCCTTTAAGCTAGAACTGAAGCTACCGATGCTATTGATAACTACCATCTATTGCAGAAGTTTGTACAGACCCCGTAACATTTATTTTGCAATTTTTGTAAGCTTGTAGGACATGATAAATGTCATTTTACTAGTTATGAGCTCATGATGGATAGAACCCCTACCTATAGAATGCAGTCAGAGAATTGGCCTTAAGATCAAGGCGTAGGAGAAGCATAGACAATTCCAAGGTCGAGGACGAGGAAAAGGCGTTGGACGAGGACGAGGGCATGGGCAGGTGATGTGCTATAACTGTGGCGAAGCAAGACACTTCATGCAAGATTGTACAAACCTCATGCATCCCTCATGTTAGTATTTTCGACATTGTGACCATTTCATAGAGGAATTTCCAGTTCTTATGGAAAAGATGCAAGAAAATAAGGCGCAACCATAAGAACCTACACAAAACATTTAGATTATGAGGGTTGAGCCCCTTGAAGAGTATTAGATATCAATATTGTGTTGAGAAGTGGTATGGTGACTAACACAGAGAGAGGTAAGAAGCTTGAGGAAGATAGATAGGTACGGAAGGCTGCTGAGAAGGAAGTCGACTTTGATCTGAATCACACTAAAGAAACTTTCTTGGAAGCAAAGAAGAACTTCGCTAAGGCCTCTACCTCAGGAAGTCATGAGAAAATGCTGGAGGCTAATACGTCAGAAGAAGTATATCCTTCAATACTAGCTACCTTTTTGAATACTTTCATGAAGTTGTTGCGTGATCAAAAAGTCATCGAAGGATTAAAATACCTAATAGAAAAGTGCTCCAATAATGAAAATACTCTTATGGAGCAGTGCACAGTAAGGAAGATTGGAAAGCATAAGGCATGAACAGGGCATGAGATGAGGCTAACTGTGTAGACAGTGACTATGAAATGGACCAGGTAATCTTGGATCTGGGGTCTGCTGCAAATGTCTTGCCGAAGAAGACATGGGAAAGGATGGGGAGACCTACGCTGCAGTGGTCTCCCGTTTAGTTGCGCATGGAAAATCAGTAGAAGATTATTTCGATGGGACACTTATATGGTGTAACAATGGACATTTAGGGTGAGAATGCGCTGGCTGACTTTGAGGTTATTGAAATAGTGGATGATAGTAATCCATACCTCACTCTGCTAGGAATTGACTGGTCTATTGATATGAATTGGGTAATCAATTTGAAGAAGAAAAAGATGTCATTTGAGAAGAAGTCACTTAGGGTTGTAGTACCAGTAGACCCTATAGAAGGAGCACCTTATACTGAACCTGTGCATGAAAATGTAGAAAGCGATGATGATATAGATCAAATATATAAGATAACATCGCGAGATGAGGATTTGATCAATCCTATAGTCGATGGATGAATTGTGTGGGACAGGGATAGATCCTATGCCTCATATTCAAATGAAAAGCTTGAACATTGGTAGAACAAGTTGCATGAAGTATCTACGCTCCACTGTAATATGATGGCCAAGTCATTGAGGTGTGTCTCCACTGAGGTAAGAAATCTTCTGCATTATGATGGTTTGACTGATGTGGAATTGTTTCTGGATGAATTTGAAAGGGAATTCTTGGAAGAACATCAATTCTAGGCACTGGAAGTGGCGTTGTGCGTTACACCTACCCATTGGTGGGGTATGCACAAGGAAAGCTTTACGAGATGGAGAGAATACATAAGAATGATGAAGTTAAGGTTTGAGTATGATAATATAAGAATGATAGAAAATAATAGTGGGAAGGATGACCTGCGAGATCATTAAGAATGATGGACTAAGGCCTCGGGAATAGAACCATAACCAGAATGGATGCATATTTTTTGTCATACATTAGATACAATCCCAATGAAATGGTATTTGGAAATGGATCTTTTCCATGGAACTTCTGAATGGGATATTTTAAGCGAGAGATTTCTATTAACGTTCAACTTCGAGGATGTGTTTCAGAGAATTTATGAGGCATGACAAGAGATTAAAGGAGCTATATTTAGAACACTGAAGGAACTGATAGAATAGGCTCAACTGGATTAGAGTACATAGTCATGCCACATGCTAGAATGCTATAATGTGACTGCTGAAGAAGAGGATGATCCATGGAATATTACCATTCCTCAAACTAAAGGACAACGAGAAGTTGAAGGACAGAAGGTAGAAAACCTGAATATATCAGAGCCTTTGAAAAATCGATAGGTAAACATTGGATCTGAAGAAGAGCCTAAGTTTCTAAAGATAGGAGACCATTGGAATAAAGATACGGTGGCTAAGGTAGCCAAGTTGTTGCACGAGTACCAGGATGTATTCCTCACAAAGTTTTAGGTTTGAAAGGGATTTTTGGAGATTTAGGTGTTATCAAGATCACATTGAAACCAGATGCGAAGCCTATTAAGAAGCGGCCTCATCCACTGAATCCAAGGTATAAGGACAAGGTGCACCTAGAACTGAGTAAAATGTTGGAAGCTGGTATTCTTGAGCCTGTAGAAGAATCAGATTGGGTCAGCCCAATTGTGGTCCAAGAAAAGAAACAAAAGCGTGGGATCTGCATATGCGTAGATCCATAGAATCTCAATGATTCTTGTGTGCATGATCCGTTTCTGACATCATTTATTGACGAAGTACTAGAGAATGTTGGTGGATAGGAGGCATATCTGTTCATTGATGGTTTTTTGGGTTATCATAAAATAAATATCACACTAGAGGATCAAAGAAAAATAGCCTTTGTATTTGAGTGGGGTTGCTTTCAATATATAGTTATTCCATTCAGATAGAAGAATGTGCCTGTAATTGTTTCACAGGTAGTGATCGTGATGTTCAAAAAGTTCCTTCATAAATTTCTAGAAGTATATTTTGATGATTGGATTGTGCTTGGGATGGTAAAGCAACATGTTGTGAGTTTGCGCCTAATGTTGGATACATGTCAAAGGTATCATACCACGCTGAACTTAAAGAAATGTATATTCTGTGTGACTTTTGGTATTTTTCTTAATAAGCAGGGATTGGTAGTGGACCCTGTGAAGATCATTGTAATTGTGAATTTGGAAGCACCTAAGAATGTGAAATAGTTGCACACAACATTGGAACATACTGGGTATTACAAAAAGTTTATCAAGGTGTATGCCCAGATAACCATGCCAATTAAGAAATTGTTAAAGAAGGATACAATGTTTTTCTGTGATGAAATGTTGTCAGCGCAGCTTGGATGTCTTGAAGGAGAAAATGGTGATAACGATTATCTTGGTGTTTTTGAACTAGAAAAAGGAGTTTCATGTGCATGTTGATGCCTCTTGCATTGCACTAGGAGTCGTTTTAACACAATTCAGTGAGGGTGAGACTGATGACTCGATTTCTTTCATGAGCAGAAAGTTGTCCAGAGCCAAGAAGTTATTACTCCACCACAAAGCGTAAAGAGCTAGCAATGGTCTACGCATTGTAGAAGTTCAAACATTATTTGTTGGGTGGACACTTTAAAATGTATACTGATCACTCGGAATTGAAATACTTAGTCAATAATCCTATGTCTGGGGGGAAGATATGACGTTGGTTATTGTTGTTCCAGGAGTATGACTTTGAAGTGATTGTGAAGTCTGGAAGGATGAATGCAGCCCTACACCATATATCAAGGACTGAAACAGGTGAAGAACCAAGTAGTTTGGAGGAAGGACTGTCAATTGCAAAGCTCTTTACGGTGCGCATTGCAGATGATCATTTTGTCAATATTATCAAGTTCTTAACAACTGGAACAACTTCAAAAGGTTATTCTAGTCAACAAAAGAATGAGTTAGTAGTTTTCACTGCAGACTATTCTGTAATTGTGGGTCATTTATATAAGATGGGGTCAGGCAAGATATTGTAAAGGTATGTTCTAGATTTCGAGTGCACTAGTATATTGGCTAAAGCCCATGAAGGAGTGGTAGGAGGTCACTATGCAAGGAAAGCGGCCGCGCATAAGATTTTACACGCTAGGTTATGGTGGCCAACATTACACAAGGATTGTAAGGCATACTATAAGGAATGTGAGGCTTGCCAAAGGTTGGGGCAGCGTTCACGAAGCGATGAACTTCCTTTAAATCACCAAGTCTCATTGCACGTATTTGAGCAGTGGGCCATTGAATTTGTAGGTCCCATACAACCACAGGAAAGAAGATGGGTGCATGGTATATCATTACTGCAACTGAGTATTTAACAAGGTGGGTGTAAGCGCAACCAGTGAAGGATTGTAAAATGGCCACTACTACGAAGTTTCTATTCGAGTATGTCTTAATGAGGTTTGGATGCCCTAATATTTTGATGAGTCATAGGGGTACATGTTTTTTGAACGAAACAACAATGCGATGCTTGAAGAATTCCAAGTGTATCATCAAAAGAGAATGCCCTATCACCGACAAGTGAATGGGACAATGGAAGTTTTTAACAAGATTTTGGAGCATGCATTGACGAAGGTATGAAATGCATAGATGAATGGTTGGGACCTACACATACCTGTTGTGTTGTGGGCTTATAGGACAGCTTGCAAAAAGTTGACTAGACAAATGTTGTTTCGATTGGTCTATGGAATTGATGCAGTAATGTTGATGGAGTATATAGTGCCAAGTTTATGGATTGTAGCCTTGACTAAGACAACGGACCATGAGACCTTGGAGGAACGGCTCATACAGATCATGGAGTTAGAAGAAGACCACTTCCTTGCAAGATTTCACTAGCAAGTGCAAAAGAAGTGCGAGAAGGCATGGCATGATCGACATATTAAGTTGTGCACATTCAAAGTAGATGATTTGGTACTTTTATATGACAACAAGTTCACAAAGTTTCCAGGAAAGTTTCAAATGCATTGATTGGGGTTGTATGTTATCAGGGAGATCATGGATGGTGTCGCAGTTTAGCTCGCGAAGCTTAATGAAGAACCATTCCCTAGAAAAGTGAAGAGAAGTAGGCTGAAGTTGTACACAGGGGATCCTACCTTTGCGTGATGACTATATGGTTGTAGGAGGGTCTTAGTAATCTAGGAAGTTGGAAGAAATTGTGAGAATATAAAATACATTGTTTGACTAGGTGGAGAATGTGGAAGAAAGGTTGCATGATGGATGATAGGGGTGCGACAGGTGAAGCTGCGCTGGATGAGCTATGCCATGGGGGATGCTAATGCGTAGGTCGGTCTACAAGTAGCCATTGAGGTTACTGTTCATGATTTGGTGGCCAAAAATCAGTTCATATGAGTGGGTAGGCATTGTTTATGGAAAAAATATTTGGAGATCTACTAACAAAGATGCATTTATTATCATAATTTGGGGGGAACGGTCAGATTTGAATTCAAAAATTGCTATAAATCATGCATGTTGGACCACCAAAGAACACTTTATAGTCTGAGGCTTCTCTAAGTGATTTTATGTCTGAAGTTTATGAGTCATCACTTCTAAGAGGTTTTTGTGGCAAGCCTAGCATTTTCTTCCTTACCTCCATGGAACTAGAAGGTCATTCTCCAACAAATGATTGCCAGCAACCCCTCTAAATCCATGAGTATTGAAGCCATTGTTTCCGATGCGATGGGTTCTGAGATATCAAGTATGGAAAATACAAACCCTATGCTTACTGCGCTGAGGTCGATGAGGCCAAAGAAATATATAGTAAAAGAGAAGCAATCAACTGCAAAGGAAAAGAAGAAGAAGCCGATGTGGGTGAGAATGTCACCAAGGACGAATCTGGAGTTGCTCTAAAAGGAGAAGAAATATAAACAACCAAAGAATGTGGTTGATTTAGAGGAGGAGTAGTAGCAAAGTATCGAAGAATTGGTTGCCGAAGAGGTCGAGCCCATCTCATGGCTTCCCGAGTATATCCCTCCGCGGAAGGGATGAACCAAAGTTACCAAAGATCCAGGCTCTGGGAAATTCACTGTTTTGACACTCCTGTTGCTTGAACAGGTGGAATTTGAAGGTCCTACTTTAGCACACATTCTATTGCTAAAAATGGAGGATTGGGACCTCACAGACCACGAGAGGTTCCCACATTTGGTAACCCACAAATATATGATGAAGATATACTATGAAGAGATGGGGGTTATGTAGTTAGAGCCCATGAAGTGGGTGAGAGGTGTTGAGCAGGTTGGACTACTGCAGATGTTCTGTGTGCCACATTATCATTGATCAACTATCAACATGGTGTGTGTGTGCTAGCTCCTCGCGCTGGTGCATGATGGGTGTCTATGGCTTGGGGATCCCATCCCAATAAATGACATGTTATGGATAATAAAGCTATCTTACAAAGGAGCGGACCTTGAGTGTTGAGAAGGCTGGACTACTACACATGCTCTATGTTCTGCATTATCATTGATCAACTAGCAACATGGTATGTGTGTGCCAGCTCCTCGCGCTGGTCCACGATGGGTGTCTATGGCTCGGGGAGCCCATCTTGATAACCAAAATGTTAATCCATCAGATAAATTCTTTGCAATGGAGAGGACCCTCAAAAGGAGTTTGGAGGAAAAATGGGGAAAAAATTAGCAGGTAAAATGAAGACAAAATATGGGCTTGTTAAGAAGTTGCGCAAATACTCTATCCACTCTATTAAGGACCAAGTGTTTTGTTCACTGGCTAGATTCTAGCAGGAAAAATAATGAGCAGGTGTTGCATGGATAAGGTTCTGGCATCGGTAGTGTCACTTGCAGCACAGTGCACGAAGGGAGTCTAATACACTTGGGAAAAATATCTATGCAAGGAGTTCCTCATGAACTGTCGGGAAGATTAGGATGAGATTAAGTCGTTCCATTATGCATGGTTGCTATTATTTATTGTTTTAGTAGCTTCGAGATTGCTGGAGGATAGTCAGTTCCCCACACACAAGGAATATTTAACTGAGGTAGCACAGTTCGCTTTGTTGTGGTCTACACAGTATTTGACAAGAATCAAGAACTCAAAAATTTTCTGGATCCTCATGGAGATGGATCTTCAGATGGTTATAAATCAGAGGCCAAGGTTTTCCCCAACCTTTCTCGAGCAATCGAAGACCTATGTGGAGTTCAACACTCATTTCCATAGTGTGTCAATCAGAGCATGTAAGTACCCAAAGTACATATGGCACAAGTTTCCATATTTGGTATTAGAGGCGGATGTACAAGGGATCATGGTGTATTGGTCAGTGGAGTGGCACGAACCCACGAGGCTTGATATGGGGACAAGAAGAGGTACAGAGAGCTTTGCTATGCAGAAGTTTAAGGAAGCTGGTCAGAGGGTTGTGTGGGCTCTCGCTGAGAAGAAGAAGAAGGAAGTTGTTGCTAAGGAAGCTGTAGAGGATGAACGTGCAAAGAAAGAAAGTGTTGCTAAAGAGTAGGCTGAGAAAGAAGGTGACAAATCAACTTCGTAGCACGCTGATGAGAAAGCACTGTCAGAATAGGGAGGAGGTGGTGGTTAGGAGAAGAGCACTCCTTTCACCTTGAAGAGGCGTGGACAAGAGCAGACTGGTGGATAGTAGAAAAAACATAAGTCTAATAAGCAGATGCACCTTGACCCAATAGTGCTGACAGAAGGAGATCTCAATGAGACCGGTGACAAGGTAAGAGACACAACGACTGAGGTGTTAGAACAATTTGAGCAACAATATATGCAGATGTTGGGGAGAATCCAAAAGGATCTGCACGAGCTGCAGATCCAAGCTAACAAGATTCAGGTAGCCCTTGTGCAAGTGAGTAGGGTAAAAGTGAGCCTAGCACAAGGAAGTGGGATAGTGGCAGAGCTGGACTGGGCCATGGACCTCATAGTTATCCCATTGCTAGAAGGGTCCATTTGTGCAAAGTTAGATGAAGATCACACTATGATCAGCACAGTGAAGTAATGGGGATGAATTTTGTTGTGTTACTACTTCAGACCTTCCATGCACTGCATCAGGGGGTTTCAGAGGAAGTAAGGATTAGATAGCAATGCACCCTCACCATCGTAAGTGATTTTAAGGTCAAGAACATAAAAATTTTCTTGGGGAAAACTCAAGCATTGAAGGAAAAGGAGGAGCTACAGACATGACGTTAGAGCTTGGAGACCATGATTGAGTAGGCCTTCAAGTTAGTACCTGAATTGAACATACCAAAGGATGTAGAAGCCTCAGCAAAAGTAAGGAAATTGGATGCTGCGGTACGTGCCTCAAACAATGAGGTTGGTAGGGTTACTTTCAAATTTCAAATGAAGATAGTAGAGCTATAGTTGAAGTTGCAAGAAACGACTCTCCCAGAAGTACGGGAGAAAAGCGACGCAACAATCAATGATGGTATGAACACATTGGATACTGCAGTCACTAACTACGCATCAATGTTTTACACAACAATAAAATTATGGAAAAATATGCAGGAGGACCCAACCCTATAGTAGTTGAACACCGATGTTTAAGATACATGATGAAAATACAATGAGGTTCGAGTGACCGCACACACTTTGGCGCTAGCGTAATTCCTCACAAAGTTACAGGAGGGAAAGCAACTACAATCACAAGTGGAAGAATTGTAGAGGAAAGAGGCCCTGTTAAAGCCCAGATTACAACCATGGCTAGAGGAAGCTTGTTAGCTTACTTTGTCACTTCAAGAAATGCTACAGGTGCTATAGTAGACTCAGAGGACAATGCACCTAGTAGTGGAGGGCCTAGCCATAGAGAGATTGGTTAAAGAATTGAAGCAGGCTGCGGCACAGACTGTTGCTGAAGCTACAGTGTTATAGGTTGAGCTTGATGGTTTGCACAGAAAGATAGAGGTGTTAGCTGAGTGACTGAAGATCGAGCTACGATATTTGTGCTGGGGTATTATTGAGATAGGGTCCCTATGGTCAGTTTTTTGGGTTAGTTAACCGAAGTTTTGTATAAATGTTTGTAAAGGATGTAAAGTCTTCGTGAAATGTGGATGCAGAGCGCACAAGTAGATAGGAGTCAAAGGGGTCTTAGCCCCTTGTTTAGGTTGATTTTAAGATTCTCCCATGGTCCATGGACCATGGTATTGTATGGAAGAAAGTTATAAATAGTTGAGTCATAGCGAGTCTTAGAGATAACTTAGGACGGAGAATTGTGAACTTTGAATGGATTTTGTTGTTTGGGGCAAGTGTTAAGGTAGGAAGGCTCTACTTCCTTTACTTAGGTCAGAAGGGGAAGGCTCCTAGAATTGAGTATGCTAGAGGCCTTGGTAAGTCCATAGCTGAGTGCACAAACCCTTGCAGCTCAGTGCGCAGGGTAGAAGAGTCTGTAATCTAAACATTGGAGATCAATAGACACTGAATTTGAAGAATTTCTGTGCAATCTGACATTTTTGTTGATTTTTCTTATGTTATATTATGTCGTTCAATGATATGTTTTCATGAATAACGCATGAATGTTGTTCGAAACTACCGAATCTATCTTAATTATGCATGATTTACGTAGTTATCCGTGTTCATGAAGTTAAGGGTTGATTTTGATCTGTTTTCTGATGAATTGGATAAATATGCATGAAATTAGATCTAGGGTTATTTATTGATGCACAAAAGTAGGTAATTTTCCTATTTAAGGTTTGCAAGGACCGATCATAGACCTTCGTGAAGGTCCTGAAGCTATTTTCACAGAGTTGCAATAGCGATGCATAGGAGACTACTGATCCGTGTGAAGGAAGATTTGAACTATAGGAGATTGAGAAACACTTATGACATGTCCCTGGACGCAGAAACTTGGTTCTAGCATCCCCTGATACTGCTTCAGGTGAGACTACAGCCTATGTTATGCAGGTTATTTCTAAAAGGGCCAGCAGTTAGGGTTTTGTTGGTTGGCACGAACAAACCTGAACCTGGGTTAGGCCCCCTTAAGCCAACATTTTCCATATGATATTCTCCATCTAACCAACATGAAAGACTCTTATTCTCTTTCCCTAAACTTCTCTTCTTTGGTTCATCTTCCTTTTATGACTTCCCTTTTCCTTTGTCTACTTTCTTCTTAACTCTATCACCACCATGATATTTCCCTTTAAACTTCCCACTTCCATAGAAATCCAAGAGATTATCTACCATAACGATAACTTCAGCAAGCATCTGAACAATATTCCTTCTCACTTATGTCTATGCCCATGGCTACAAACCTGCCATGAAGTTAACCAACCCGTCTCCATTTGACACATCGTTGATTTCCAACATGAGTCTTGAATACTCACATATATAAGGATGTATGATACTAGTAGGACCCAAACCTCTCAACTTAGTCCTTACATTCCAATTATGATATCTCAATCCAAATTGGGGGTACAAGGCTTCCTTCATTTATGTCCATATAGTGATGTCATCTTGGATTAGATGAGAAGCAATCTCTTCTATTGTAGTCCTCCACTACAACTTCAAAATACTTGTCAAATATGTAGCAACAACTCTCACCTTGTCCTCCTCTAGAAATGTACCCAACTATCCAAGATACTACTCCACATCCCAACATAAATTGTTCATGACTCTCCCACATCTAGTATCATTCTACATCTCTAGTTCCTTCACCTTCACCTTTACTGAAGCACTAGAGGTACCGTCACATTGTGGAAAGTTACACACAACCACTAGGATCCATTTCTCCACAGTCTTATGTCCCTAAAAATAATACCAAATCAAGAAGAATATGGCCAAAATCAATTTAATGGATCCCAAACAATATGATCAAACAACCATTCATGTATGCAATCCCTAATCTAGGGTTTGAGATAAAACATGTTGTTCTTATAGATCAATGAAGCTCGTGTTTGTTTTGATGTCGAGATTCCTCACTCCATCCAAGAGATATCAACCCACTACAAGGAAAACACATCCTAGTAGAGGTTTTTTCAAAAGCCTCTATAAAAATAGCCCAAATATCTGTTTGTAGTGGAGGTCACTAGCAGTGTTGGGTGAGCAAATGTTTTAATGGATGTTTTTTTGATGGTGCATTTAAAATATACAAACATGTCGGTAATGTACTATCCATACAAGCACTGGTGTTGCATATAACATAGTGCACCATTAAAAAAATATTTTTATGAAAAAAAAAAAAAAAACATGGTGTACTAAATAACACAACTCATTAGTGCTTGAGTATTCAATATCACTAGTGCTCTTCATGTAGTAAAACAACTTGGTGCACAACAATAAGGAGCACCGCTATAGTTTTAAATTTTAGAAAAAATGTAGTTTTATTTTCCAACAACGCACTAGTGTGGTAAATGTACTAAAACGCATGGGGGTTTCTTCTTAAGAGCACCACTAGGTGGGGTTTAATTTTTTAAAATAGAGTGATTTTATATTCAAAAAATGCACCAGTGAATTACTTGTATTAGAAATCCCTAGGGAATCTCGAGAAAAGAAGCATGATATATTTATTAATTTAAAAAAGAGAAACATGGTGCTCTTGGATCTATTCTGCATTGATGTTGGAGAGCTATGAAGCACCATCTACAATGTTAGACAGCTCTAAATGATCCAGATTTAAACAGGAACGCAATAGATTACAGAGATAACCATAAATACAGAGATGCGATAACCATAAATAAAGAGATGCAACGGAAATAACACTTCACTTCATTAATGGAAAATACCGAAATATGCTTACAACCAGAATTGGAAATAAACTAGCTAGGACTATGGTAGCTTATCTCTGAGAAGAGATGTGCGGCTACATGTCTCTGAACTGTTCCGAACTTATGTTACAATGAGGCTCGAAGGCCTATTTATTTTTGAGAAACAATGGAAAACCCTTCACATTCCAAAACCGACCCTTAGAAGATGAAATGCCAAATTGTGGGCCCCGTTTTGGGTAAATTGGTACATCAATTTCCCGGGGTCGTAACTTTGGCGTACGATCTCCGTTTGACGTGTATGATAGCTTGTTAGAAAGATCTATCTGAGAACTATCACTTTGTGAAGGGAAACATCGGTCCATGGACCCATCTTGCCCCTAGATTTCCCAAAAAACATCGTTTAGGGCCTCAAAACGGCTCCGGAAGTTCAGGACCCGAAACAAACTGCTAAAAATAGTAAATTGTGCTACAATTACGGAAACTGAAAAACTGAAAGAGACAGTTGCGGGGGTCCAAATGGGATAGGTAGGTGGCCACCAACATCCACCTGGATCATTCCTCCCCCCTTAGGAAGCAATGGTCCCCATTGCGTTGAGTTCCTCCATCTGCTGAACTTGTCCTGCAACCTCTTCATTTCATTAATGGAAAATACCGAACTTTGGGAGTGAACCATACAGATGAATTTCCTAGTCTGTGATATGAGCTTGCTGCCTTTCTTAGCAGTGATCAAAGAGGTGGCAGTAGGTGGGGCTATCTTTGGTATCCTGTATAATGAATTACTCAAAGAAATAATGACAGCACGAGGCCTTGACTCATAGACAGCATGTCGCCTCCACAAGTATGGTTGGCCTAATAATACATCACAAACATCCATAGGTGTAACATCACACAATACCTCATCTATGAATGGTTTGATGCTGTAGGGAAGGTGACACTGCTGGCAAACTTTGAGATCTCGTCCTTCTTGAAGCCACCCGATACTGTATGGCTGTGGGTGTGGTGTAGTCGGTAGGCCCAACTGCTTCACGACCTCTGCTGAAATAAGGTTCTTTTGGCTCCCACTGTCAACAATGAATTGCAGCGGTGAACCCTTCACCCACATCTGTGAGTGGAAAAGACGTTCCCCCTCCTCTGGCTCTTCGGGCTCATTCTTCTGGATGTTGGCAGTGGCAACAGTGGCGCTGGGATCCGCATCAATGATCTGCTTC
>APFE030725124.1:0-46330 GCA_000404065.3 Pinus taeda
TAGTATATAAAACTTAGGGCCTTCTCTCACTATATGTATTGTGATCTTTTGCGTGTTCTTGTTCGCCATAGGATACATTTTGATCTCTATAGTATTTTCATTCAGGTTCAGATATACCTCTTACCTATTCCGCGATAAAATATAATTTTGTTTTTTATTTATTTATTTACTTACTAATTATTATTATTAAATTTAAAGAAATTATTGTTTTTTAAAACTTAAAATATAAAATTAAATTAAAATATTATAAAGAAGGTAATTAATTTTAATTTAGAAAGTTAAAAGTGTTTTATTATTTTGATAGGTGTAAAAAAAAATAACATTAACAAAAAAAAGAACACATTGTTATTAGTTTGGAAATTAAACATGGTATTGAACTATGTCAAAATAAAGAAAAAAATAATGTCCGTAAAATAAAAACAATTTTTTATGATATTGAAAGTGAAGCATGGTATTGAAATTCAGAACATTATATAGTTATATGTCGTCAAAATTATAATGAATATTGTTTTCTTCTCGTATAGATTTTGAGTAAAAAAATTGAAATTTTAAAGGAATTGGACTCAAGACATACTTATTTCATAGTCCAATTTACATAATATTTTTCTTTTTCAATAAGAAATGAGATATATAGATGACCAGGAATTAAAAATATCACATATGTTTCATTTTTGTCAAAAATGAAAGAATAACATCAAAGTAGAAATATAGTGCTGATAATTATATTTATTTTTATTTCATCTTTTCCTTTCCAATTTATTATGATTTTAAATATTTTTTACTATAACAAGTGTCTAAATAATTTATAGTCATAAAGGACTTATAAGTGTGTGATATTCCATATTTATAATATCCACCCATGTTCACTACAAATATCCATTCAGATATCTATTCTATAATAACATCGATAGTTTTGAAACAACAAACTATTGAATTATTTTGACTACAAACTATTGAATTATTTTGACTACGAAGAGATATCTATCATTTGACGTTTGAATCACAAAATGCATTAAGAGTTCTCATTGAAATTACCCTTATAAATGAAATATTTGTGTTACATTTGTTCTCGATTTCCTAGATTTCTAAACGGCTCTTCATATCCAATTACAGCTCCTCATATTCTTTCCAAACTAACATTTACCAGAATTTTCACAATTTATGATAATGCTAGGGATTGAGTATTTAACATGAGTCTCTTAACGTGAAATTACATTTTGAAAGTAAAATAATTTTTTATTTTTTAAATGGCTCCTTTTAACGCATTTAAATGTGTCCTTTTAAAGAATTTGGTTTACGATTTGTGAAACAATGTATAATTTAAATGGTCTTGGCCTCTACATCGATCAAATGGCATTTAACTATTTCTCCTAAACCTCTTTTAAATTTTTAAACCTCACAATCTCCCTAATAACCAATTTATTTTTCTTTACTGTGGAATCTTCTAGAATGGGTTTTTTTTGTGTGATCTTCAAGAAATAGCTCTTTATAATAAACACTCATTTCTCCATATCCCCATTGATTTCAAAATCCAATGTGGAATGCAATTGTGGTCATCGTCCTTAAAATGTTTGAATCCAAAGATTTGAGTTCACTTTAATATATTAGAATTCTTTGTATAAATACCAACATTTTCATAAAATTGTTGCATAAACGTGGAGAGAATCCCAATTGAAATTCAACTTATTACTCTAATTGCAGACTCCTCGCAAGTTATCTATATTTTTTTAGATCTTAAAATAGATTTCCCTTATTTTAATGTGTAAATTAATTTATTTACCATTGTGAAAAATAATTTTTCATTTAAGATTTCCCTTATTTTAATGTGTAAATTAATTATTTACCATTGTGAAAAATAGTTTTCCATGCTAATTTTTTTCAAAAATTCTCCAACGGGCTACTTTGGGAAACTCAATACATGCCCTGAATTTTGAAGTACTTCAATAGCCAAGTAGTAGTCAATATTTGTTTTTTTCTCTATAAATATGATAAGTCATTTATTACTCTTTCTTATCGAAAAATTATATTACATAAAACATAATATATACAATAGTTTCTCCAATATTCTCTCCGATATTCTTGAAAATATAATTACATCATCAAAATTAAAATTCTTGAAATCGAGCATCAAAATATACTTAGATAACTTTTCATGTACATTCTTTTTCATTTCTCCATTTAAGAGAAAGTTTTTTCAGATCCATATGATATAACTTCCACTTATTATATACAACAAAACACAATAATGTAAGAATGATAGTCCAATTTCTTTGGGGATGAGCCTTCTCATATTATATACCTTCCTTTAAAACAAAAATCATCTCACCCCAGTTTCCACTTTATGCTTTTCAACTTGGCCATATCATTTGTGCTTTTTGCTATGAACCGCTTCGTGTCAAATAATAATACCCACCAACCTCCACTCAAAAAAATAGTATAAATCAATAATAATTCCCAAGAAAGTGACATTAATTAAATTCAATTTATATAGAATTTCCAGATTTTTTATAGTGAAATTTAATTTCAAAATGGATACTAATGAATTCTTTGTTGGATGAAAAATGTTATTGAATATTCTTTTAACATTTTTTTTCTTTAATCATTTAATAGACACATGAATTGTGATGATGGTGATATTCGAATCATTGTATTTTATCTAGAGTTGTAGATTAAACCATTTCAAATATTTAATTATTCAAATATTTATAATTAATTATGTTAAATTATGGAAAATAAATTTTATTTAAATTAGTTTATTATGAAGTAAATTAGCAGTTGTATGAGAAGTTGCAAAGGAAATGGTATAGGTCGGTAACGTATATGGAAGAAGAGAATATATGAAAAGAATGTGATATATTAAGTGATGTAACTATAGCCAAATTTGAATGAAAAAAATAAATATTAATGTTAAATGTAATACAATAAAACACTCTAGTCAAAACAGAGGCATGCGAAACTTCCTTTCTAAGCGCTCAATGTAAGAGCTTACTTTCATTGAAAATTGCATCCCTTACGCAGCTTTTGTCTTTCATTTCCTCATCGAGACTGAAACCTTCACTCTCATATGGTAATGGTTCTAGATCATTTTTTTGTGCAAGTATTCTCCAGTGGCATTTCCATTTATACACATCTCGATTAACATAATCAAAGGCCTAGTTCTTTTGATAAGGATTTGTGGCAGCCCATATTTCCTGATCTGCAATCAATTCTACATCACATGCATCGATTAATTATTCCAATGAAATATTGTTCCCTGGGTACTTGAAAAACAACCCCTCATGTCTGCAAATGGTAGTGTAAACAAAAAGTGTGCCTAAAAAATTCATCAAGCTCAAGGAGAGAAGCCAAATACGTGTGTCAAATTGTGAATGGGCCGAGTTAATCCTTCTTTATTATTTTCAGCCTCAAATACAATATCCTTGAGAGTGTAGTAAAAATTGGGCACAAGTAGCATAAGAAACTATTCAAAAGGGGGTACGATCCTCCTTTATTCCATTTCTGACCTTCAAGAAAAATTTATAAACCAAGTTTATTCCTTTTAGTACCAAATCGATAAATTTCTAGTAGACCTTACCTTGACTTTTTGAATTTTAGTCGTTGTGCGCTTGCACTTCTCAACACATTTTCCTGCTCAATGCTCTCTCTTTAGTCCTATGTTAGTTTTCAAAGCATCCTGAACAATTTCATTATTGTTGTTTTATTGTTTTACCATTATTGTTGTTTTATTGTTTTACTACTTCCATAAACCTATAAACTCTTCTTAACCTCTTTGGACATACAACATTTGAAGACATATTTCTTGCAGTCCATGCCCTAGCTTTCTGTAAGAGGAAATGAAGAAACAACCCCCAAAAGAATTTTCTTGACTTGTTAGCCTCCACATTATCGTCGTGATTTCCATCTATTACTCCTTGAGTGTTTTGTTGTTGCTTCCATGCCAAACATGCTCGTAAAAGAGAATAGTAATTTTGACATGTAGGGGAAATATAACAAACATCATGATTCCCCCTATGATATTTGAATCAAAATCTCCATCCTACAGTAAGGCGATGCATTTTCAATCTTATGGTATTTTGTTTCTTTACAGTCTTATGCAAATTAAGATTATAGTTAACAATTTCTGAAGGAAAATATTCAACACCAAAGGTTTCTCCTTCTGTAGGAGACTTCCATGATTGGGCTTATATGCACCCTCACCTCTTCTGTTGTACAAGTTTTCTTTGTATTAGCTAGGGTTCAATATCATCATCATCGTGTAGAATAAGGATATCCTGAAGTAGCCATAAATTTCCTTTCTTATAACTAACTTTTCTTCTAAATCCACCAGTAAGATATGAAAAAAGACTACGGTGGGATGTTTGACAATTTTTGTTTTTAAGGAGAGCTCAATGATGGACTGCAAGAAGATAAACTTGGGACCATATTTGCAACGCTTTAATTCTAGAGTACTTCAAGTGGAGAAATCCCAAAATCTCTTGTGCTTTGATTACATGTGTGAAATCTTATCTTCAAAAAATTTCATTTTGTATTGACTCATGGTATTGGGTATGTACACGAAGGTCTCAATTAAAATAAAGAGACAATCAATCGCTGAGTTGTCTAGTGTAAGTGCAATGCGAAATTCCTCTTCTTTCTAACATTGAAAAAAATTGTGAGGTTAGGTCATGCGCATCACAATGAATTCAACAAGAAAAGGTGTGTCATTTACTTTTGAGGTTAAATTTATCCTACAGAGGTTTGAGTCCATAGAAGAATACCTTGAACCTTTTATTACACCTCCCATAGAATAAACGAGCGATGAGCTCCAAAATACTATTAAATCCATCTCTGAAGCTCCATATGCAGCTGTAAAAAAATAAAATAATAAATAAATAAATAATCTACAACCATATAAAGGTCCAGTGCTAGTATACAGAATGTGGATTTGAGAGATGATGTGATATAGGAGAGAGGAAGGGAAACAAATATTAATGCTCAACCAAAGGATATTCTTATACGCTCATCAAAAATACCTTAGTATGTCGAAGGCCTTTGCAACTACATGCTAGTTGTAGTAAGTAGAATAGAGTGTCAACATGAAGATACAGATGGTAAGAATGAGAATATAAATATGTTGGAGATGAAAGAATATGTTCGAGATATGCATCCATTTAGGTTGGACATTTGGCTACAAATTTGTGAATATGGAAATTTTTTCTTACCGACTTAGATGATTAAAAAAACAAATTTGGTTGTACTTCCCAGGGTAGTATACTATAATAGAGAATATTATAATGAAGCATTTATTGAGGAAAATGAAAATGATATAGACAGATTGAGAAGAAAGCATTTTGACTTCAACAGATTGAATGTTTCTAAAAAATATTCTATAGTTGGTACAATGATTGTTGTTAAAAACACCTGGATGGAATGTACAAAGTGGGAAATGCACTGATATTTCTGTCTATACACATATTTAGTGCCCTTTATACAGAGAGTTTGTTACATGTAGAGGGCATGTTGTATGAAGAAACTACATTCCTTGATCATGTAGTGAAAAATAGAGAGGTGCATGAGCTTTGATACAAGCAAGACTTTAATTGAGGACTTATCTATGAAAGGCCATATATTAGAAGCATTAAAGGTTTTACATGAAATGCTAAAATAATTTTTCTTATTTGATATCAATACTTGCAGTGTCTTGATAAATGCTTTTTGTTTAAAGAAGCAGGTGCATGAAGAATATATGATCGTTAGCTTATTGCTTGACAAGGATTACATTGCAGATAATGACATTTATAATGTATTTATAAATATTTTATGTAAGTATGGTAATATTAATTAACCTCTAGAGGGCTTTAATCAGTTCGAATTTGAAGTGTGCGCTCCAGATATAGAGACATGTAATATTTTTCTAGATACATTTCACAGTGTAGGTAGAGTAATAGAAGTAGGTAGACCTAATGCTCCTAAGATTGCCTGCACAACATAATGACGCAACACTTTGCCATCAAAGTGAACAACACAACCTTTTTCATGAGGAATCTTGATTCCTCCAGTAATCATGGGTAGTCTACGTCCTTTTCTAGGTTATTCATATGAAGGAATTTGTAGCGCTTACTCTGCCTCAAGCCAGTTATTACTATCCTTCACATTTCCAATAATATCTCCACTATCATCTAACTGAACTGGCAAAGAATTGAGATCATGATGATGAAATATTTCCGTCCTTTCTCTTCATATTTAAATGTGTTCTTTCAAGTTTACATTTAGTCATAATCTTCTCTTTACCAATAAAAACTTCAGTACTATCCTCTGGTATAATTCTACCTCTACTTGGCAAGAAATTCATGTCAAAAATTAGATTTTCCTTCTTTCTCTTTATACTAGGATTTTTTTGTTTAATATTACAGTTTGCTATAACTTTTTAGGCATCACTAGAAGCTTCAATCCTTTTATATTTGAATCTATTTTCATGCTGAAAAATTTTGTTACATGAATACAGGGATACAAATATACATTATTTAGAAAAGAATTTCCCTGCATCTTTCGAGATATCACCATGAATATTTTGCTATCCTTTTAGACTCACATCTTCCTTTTTCACAACATATCTAAGTTTTCCATGTGAATACTAAGAGTGTCTTGTGAGCTCTTAGAAAAGATTCACTTTTTTTCTCATTATCATTGAAATCTACTAGGAGTCTCTTTCATTTGCTAACTCACCGAGTTCTGGTTTTACTTCTTTATCTTTCAAGTTTATTGTAAGTGTTATTTTGGTACAACTTCTCTTCCTTCTCCCTCCACATTTGGTTTCTCTTTCCTCCGCCTTCCATCTCATCTCTTTAAAGTATGGTTTAAGTTTGTCGAATATCTCTATTTTTTATTTGTTCTCTTTCTTTCATGGCATCCTATAGTGTAATTATCCACCATAGTTAAAAAACATGTAAGTACAAAGTGAGTTTCAATACATGTTGAATCTTTCATTAAGAAAACATTCTGAATAGAAACAAACTCCTTTGATATGCACATGGGAGGTTGACCATAACACCATAGATTCTCATGTACATTGTTCCGCACCATCTAACAAATGGTGGTGGGAACCATGACCGTGTTCCACAACAACAATGAAAATTTGTTATGATGGCCATCTATTGAGAAATAGGTGCATATGAACACTCCCCATAAGCCTCTTGCTCAATTGATGGCCATGATAACAATTTTTTCGATGTTTTTGTGCAAGAAATTCATCATTGCAACCACCACCATTTCAGGTGTACATGTGAATTTCAAGTGTTACAGTTAGCTGGTCCATATGAAAATCAAAGGAGAAGTGCCTCGATTGATGAAATTTTCTTGCTCAAAGCTTCAAAACTTGTTGAAACCCACTCTTACTTACATCTTTTTTAACTCTGGTGGATAAAATGAACTTTAAGAAGAGACAAAAATCTTAAAGAGGTGAGACCAAAAGCAGGGGAGAGAACAACTGAATTGAGAGAGAGAAGAAAGAGAAATTGTACCAAAATAACAGATACATAGAAAATCGATAGATAAATATGTAAAACCACAACAAGGTGAGTCAACAGATGAATCCTTTATGTTTTTATATAGCTTGAGCTCTTTCTTCCTGTGATCGACTTCCTCTGTAACAACCTGCATAGAGTCTTAGAACAACAACCTTATCCCTCTTATGGATCACCTCACTATCCTTCTTCTTCACCTCATGTATCCCCCACAACCTGATACCTAAACCATGTCCTCCACACTCTGACCTGCCTCTAATGAAATAAACATATCATTCAAATTGTTAGCACTATAAAAATTAGCACAATGAGTATCCACATAACCTCTCACGGTACGGAATTAGGTACTGACATTATTATATAATTCATTCTCCTACACCCCATCATAGCCATAGAACCAAGGAATCCTCAAAAACTTGTAAGCATTGCATTTATCCTAGCATGATTCCAATGATCTCCTCACCATTTCCAACCTCTAGGGACAAACCAAGTTCCAAAAGCCTGCTATGATCACCATTAAGTACCAGAAACTGGTGAGGGAATCCATTGAAAAAATAAAATCTCTAATATACATTGGATTTCAAATCTCCAATCCAGCTTTCTAATATATTGGTATAAGCTTCCCCAATTTCAATCTTACAGCTATGACTTTCCCTTTTTTTTCCTCTTTTCTAAAATGGGTATTGTCCTTTTCTCAATCCTTTCAAATTTAATATTGAAATTATGTTCAAAGCATCAAAAAGAAAATGGGGCATCTGGGAATTCATGTTGACTACGCATTATGGGCCAAAGAGCATCATTCTTCGCTATGAATAATTTGATAAATATTGTGGCAGATCTGTGTGTATGTGTGGAAGGGGTCCAGTGGATCCGTGTGTATATAATTTCATATTGAAATGATGCGCGAACATGTTCAACGCTGCAATAAACAATATATTGAACCCTTCAAGCGAAACAACAGGAATCCTTTAATGGGAAACGGAACAGATACAGATATCAATGCTACAAAAGTAGCTGTCAGTGATTCTCCTGCTGTAACCTGTTTTTCTTGTATCATTTGGTTAACTAACATGTCACTATGTAACAAAAGCAAAACATAAATTAAGCATTAAGATATTAGATTAGAGGAACCATGCTTTCATGAGAAATTGAAGACAGTTGTATCTCTCTAAGTATATTCTAAGAAAATAATTTTGTCAAATATACATTGTTTAACCAATCCAACAGTTTCGTGCATGTTATATTTATGGTACAATATGAATTATTCATTCATGTTGAAATTGAATTACATTTCTTTTATTCCTTTTCGTGTACAAAGATTTGCTAATCTATGGCTGGTATGGCTAACGTTGTTTTTAGTTTTGACATTAGTGAGTCTTGACATTTGAGAATGAAATTTTTTGCAAACATTCTCCAACTCCCTCAATCTCCACTGCATCCCCTGCAGCTGTCCCTTCACCTCTTGATTTTCCTCACAAATCACAGTACTATAATCAAGCTGTTTTGAGTACAAAATTACTAAGCTCCTACGTGTGATTTCTTCTTCATGGGTAAAATGCATCCCGCTATCACTATTGGAATGAAAGAAATATGAAATTTTCACATAATAACTATCATGTGTGCTTCTTAGCTTTTCTTTTTGCAACAATAGGAGTTGTATTTATGTTCTCGATGGAAATCTGGAATTTTGTGCAATGAGTTTACTTGATTGAAAAGAGAGTTTGTGATAATTGATCGATTTGCAAAGGACCATTTCTTCCTCAGAAAAAGTTGGGTGTACTGATTCAAAAAATAAATTTAGACCATTCTGATGTAGGTAAAAAATCATATTCAAGGACATTTTTCGTAGCAACATAGATTTTGAGAATCACAATTTCTCACACAGGCTTCTATTAAACATACTCAGTTTTACTTAAATTATAACAAATCAGTAGAAGTGCTAGACAACCTAAGGTGAAGAATTTTGTTCACATTATAAATGATTTAGGTCAGATGAAGGAAACCATAGCTATTAATACAGGCTTAGTTTTAAGGTTGATTTCAAAGAAGCTAATTGTATTGACTCAGATTTTCTGAAAAAATCTCATGTTCTTAACTTCTGACATCAGCTTAAATTCAAAGATTTTTTTTTGTATTGAATCAGATTTTTTGAAAAGCTCTCATGTTCTTAACTTCTGACTTGAGCTTAGATTCAAAGAACCAAGTGGCATTGATTGAGGCTGCATTAATAACCCAAGTTAAACAATCCAGGTTTGACTTAAATAACCCACAATAGTTCTGAAGAATAAAAATGAGAAGGATTTTTGCCTTTGTGTCTCAGTCATAGTGAGAGAACCCACTAGTATAGATTCAGACCAAGTTAAAAGCCTCACTGATAACAACATACAATTGACACATTCATGCTGAAATAATGAAACACATTTAAATAATTTGATCTTGGATTCAAGAAACTCGTGCACATTATCTTAGGGTAAGATTGCAATAACTTTCAACTGATTCTGACTTAATTCATGAAAAATTAGAGTATTAACTGACGTTACCATAAGGAAGGCATATATACGATTTGAACAACACAAACCCGATTGATATGAAGCTAGTTTAAGAAACTATTCATATTAATGAAAGCTTACATGGATCACTTATTTGGAATGGTTGAGCTTATATTAAATAATATATTTGGTGTTAATGCATTCACCAAAGACCCCCTTGCAGAATTTTATCTAGAATAAAATAAACAAGGAAAAATAATATTAAATTCACAAGTCAAATATGGTAGTGCTAAGAAATAAAAATTGAGTATTATTCACTCAAATACCTTCATACATTCATTCCATTTGAATCCTTGAACCATTACAAGAAATCAAATTAATATGGTGCATCAACACTCCTTATCACAACTCCAAAACCTCTCCATTTCCCATAAAATATACTAAATAATTACAGTAGCGTAATTCCCAAAGACTCTCTACAAAAAGCCCCCTTTAGCAGGATGTAGAGGTGACAAAAAAATATAATTTTAAACGACCTCTAGAATCCCCTATTCTGGTAGATTCAAACCCATCTCATCTTTAGAAAAGGCCGAAGATTTATTAAATCAGCTTTTGAGCGATGGGGATACGATTCCTACCCTAACCGTTGAACGATAATTAAATTTTGACAGAGCTCCATGATGCTAAAATTTGATAGATAGTTATAAATTTGGAAATCCCAAAATGAATTTGAAGCCAATTGTTTGCGTGTAGTGAATGAGGGCCTTTGGTTGTAAACAAGTGGTGCAGAAATCTCGTGCTCATTCACTATTCTCGATTTTTTATTTTTTCTTAAATTTTGAAATTGCTAATCCCAAGAATTAAGAAAAGGACATGCTTAATGCTACATTCAGAAAAGTTGCAGGACAGAATGGTGGATGACTCTAATATACCTAAGGTATAGGAAGAAGGAATCTTTGTGGACTTAGGACGAGGAAATAACGCACCAACAACTCAATTTATAGAGATCCTGAGAATTTGACAAGAAGATTTGTCTCACATCATAACCATTCATGAATTGATGCTGAAGGGTAGTGAAGAACAATAAAGGATAGTAAGACATATAACTAAAAAATCTAGTCACAGTTCAGTAGAGACAATGGGAGATGGAGAAAAAATAGAACCATGAAAATAAAAATTGTTGAGATAAAAATAGAAAAGTTTGAATGTGGGGATGAATCAAACAAAACGTATTTAAAGAAATAGAAAAGGAAGAAGAAAGTAGAGTTGCAAGGGGAGCTCAAAAAAATGAAACCCCCTACTTTTGATGGTGAAAAGGAGGAGGATGCGGAAGCATGGCTTCTCGATATCTCAAAGTAATGCCAACTTTATGAGTATGAGACTAATTTGAAGGCTAGATTGATCATTCATCAGCTAAAGGGGAAAGGTACTCTTAGTTGGGAGGAGGTCAAAATAGTGCACATGTTGAAAGAAAAGATAGTCTCTTGGGAAGAGTTCAAGAAAACATCAAGTCTAAATATTTAATGGAATGATACTATGATGATCAGGAAATGAAACTTCATCAGTTAATACTGGGACAATTAAGTATGAATGGTTTTTGGTCTAAATTCACCAATTTTTTGTGTTATGCTCCGTACATCAAGGAAGACAAAGAAAAGGTGCAAAGGCTTTTAAATTACTTATCGATTTCTTATAAATAAAGGATAGGGTTTTAAAATAATAAAATAATGGATGAAGCAGTTAGGAAAGAAAGACTATGTTATCAATAGTTTAAAATTAGAGGAGAAAGCTGAAAATCTTGTTAATATAAGGAAAAAAATAAATTTACAGTGGTGACAAAAAGACAAAAATCTGCATATCTCAAAATTTTTGGAAGGGACCAATAATGGAAGAAATTCAAAAGAGGTAATTGAACCTAGGATGCACAATCTCAAATTGGGTCTAAACCAGTTGATCTAAATAATAAAAAGATAGATGGGATCAAAGGAAGAGAACCTTTAAAATGTGAGGGTTGTGGAGAACCTCACTTGTTAAGTGATTGTTTGCATGAAGTTAGTTATCTTCAAAACATATAAGCAATAAATGATGGAGAAATAGTAAATGACATTGCAAGGAATATCATCAATATAAGTGCAGGGCTCACATATAGATAAGTGGATCACCAATCCACTATTATCAAGATTCAAGGTACTATTTTGAACCATCTTGTCTATGTCTTAATTGACTGAGGGCCTACTGCTAGTTATATTAATCATCAAATTGCAGAAAAATTTAAGTTAAACACTGAAAATTTTACGAACGCAAGGTTGGCATATTTAGAAACTAACACAAAAAGGAAGGTAACTAGCCATGCAAAACAATGTCCCATAGATTTAAATGGCTATCCCACCGAAGTTAACTAAAATATACTTCCTTTAGGTTCATATGTTGTGTTAATAGGTATGGATTGGATGGGAAAACACAAATTGGTAATAAGTTGCTTAGAGAAAATAGTGAGTTGTGTAAATGAAGAAGAAAAAATCAAATTAATAAAAGGAAATCCAAAACCAATTTGTGTTAGAAATATTTCAGCATTACTACTGAAAAAGAGTTCCAGAAAAGGGTGTCAACTATTTGTTGTGAGTGTTGAAGCAAATGATTAGAAAACAAGAAACCAAAACATAGATAAATTTCCAATTATTACAGACTTTAAGGATGTTATTACAAAAGAGATTTGAGGTCTACCTCCCAACATAGACATAAATTTCTCCATTTATCTAGTGCTATGATCTACCTCAGTCTCTATAGCACCTTACTAAATGATTATTCCAAATTTATTAGAACTGAAAATGTAGTTGCAGGAAGTTTTCAATAAAGGCTATATTAGACCTTTTGTTTCACCAGAGCCTGAGTGCTATTTGTGAAGAAGAAGGATCGAACATTTAGAATGTCCATAGATTACTGACAATTAAATAACTTGACCACTAAAAACAAATTCCCACTACCTTGCATTCATGATCTATTTGATAAAGTAAGAGGCAAAACCATATTCCAAAAATTGATTTGAGAACCAGGTATCAACAATTAAGAATAAAGGATGAAGACATTCATAAAAAAACCTTTCGAACCACATATGGTCACTATGAATTTGAAGTGTTACCTTTTGGTCTTACCAATGCACCACCAGTGCACTGACATCATTTATGTGTTTAATGAATAACGTGTTTACTAAGTAACTTCATAAATTTGTGTTGGTATTTATAGATGACATTCTAGTGTATTCCAAAAATGAGGAGGAGCATAAAGAATATTTGAGACTTGTGCTACAAAATTTCAGAGAGCATCAATTGTATGAGAAATTTAGTAAATTTGAGTTCTAGAAAGATAAAATAAAATATATGGTCTATTTCATTTCAAAAGAGGGATTTTCTATTGATCCGAAAAACGTTAGGGCCATTTTAAGCTTGCCCATAACTAAGGATGTGTCACATATTCTATCCTATATGGGAATTACGGGATACTACAAAATATTCATTGACGTTTTTTGAAAACCAGCATATCCTATCACTTCATTACAAAAGGAATGAACAGAATTTGAGTGAACAACCAAGTATTAGGAATGTTTTGACAAACTAAAACATTTATTAATAGTAACACCTATTTTGATAAATGCAAATCCGAAAAACGAATTTTTTGTATGAGAAGATGGTTGTTTGGAGGGTTTACATGGAGTCTTCATGCAAGATAAATTTGTAGTGGCCTATGAATAAAGGAAACAAAATCCAAATGAAAAGAACTATGCAGTGTAAGACTTTGAGTTGTTTGTTGTAATACATGCCTTAAAAATGTGGAGACACTACTTGTTGGCTAAAATGTTAACATTGATGATAGATCACATTAACTTAAAATATATTTTCATTGAGATATATCTTAATGTTAGACAATCTAGGTGGATAGGTTTTTTAGCGAATTTGAATTTGATATTAAACATATTAAGGGTAAAGAAGATAAACTACGAGATGCTTTAAGTAGAAGAACAAATTCACTTATGGAAATTTTTGTTAGAGGCGTCATTATAGTTTTGTTGAGAATATCATGAATCCAATACAGGAGGATCAAATTTATCAGGAAATTTACTAAAAATCGTAACAAATAGAAGTTTCGAGATATGATGAAAATTCAAGAAAATTGTGAACTTATAGAAATAGATTGTACATTCCAAATGCAACTGCTTTAAAAGAGTTGATATTGAATTAGCATAAAAAAAAACCATAATTTGGACACCATAGTTATAAAAACGTGATAAATTCACTAAGAAATGAGTTTTATTGGCCTCGTATGAAAATGAAGTAGTAGAATATTTTTCCAAATGTATAAGCTATCAGTAGGTGAAGGTAGAACAACACCTAGTTGGACTATTAAATCCTCTATGTATTTCAGAATTGAGATGGGAATTCATTTAATTATATTTTATCATAGGACGTCCAAGAATAAGATGACAACATTATTATTTCATGGTGGTTACAAAAAAAATTAATAAAGGCAACACACTTTATACCCGTAAAGTCTAAATTTGGGAGAACTCAATTTCCAAACATTTTTATGAAGAAGATTTTTTCATTGCATGTGGTACAAAAAATGGCAATATCTGATAGGGATGCTAAATTCACTTCCAAATTTTAGAAGGCTTTGTTTGGATGGATGGGTGCTTAACTTAATTTCAATACAACTTATCACCCCCAAACTGATCGATAGATAGAGAGGACCAATAAAATTCTAGAGTACAAGATTAAGAATGCATGTTAGGGACAAACCTACGAAGTTGGAATATTTCCAATAGCTAGAAGAATTTTCATTTAACAACAATTACGAAGCCTCTATAAAGAGAAGTCCCTTTGAAATATTGTATGCAAGGAAATACCACACACCTTTCAGCTAGAGTTAGCCCGAAGATAGGCTTATCTTGGGACCATATGTATTCTAGGAAATGGAATAAATAGTGCAAAAAAATAGGTAGAACATAAAAATTGCATAGGGGAGATGAAAAAGTTATGCTGACTAAAGAAGAATCCATATGGAATTTAAGGTCAAAGAGCATCTATACATAATACTTAAACCAGGGAAATTCACCTTGAGGATAGGGACCTATGCTAAATTAGCTCCATGGTTATGTTGGTGTTTCAAACTTTTAGACAGGGTTGGACCAGTAGCATATCAATTGGCATTTCCCAACCACATAAAAGTACACAATGTTTTCATGTATGTTTCTAAAAATAATATGTATATGATAATTCTCATATAACTGGTTGGAAATTGATATGATTGAAACGAGAAGGATATTTCAAACTAGAGCCACTTCGCATATTAGATTGGAGGTAGATCTTGCTCTGGAATCGAGCCATTCCTTAGGTTAATGTGCATTGTGAACTCTTTACACTCAACGAGGCCACCTATGAGATGGAAGACAAAATGTGGGAGGCCTTTCCATCACTGTTACAAAAGGAAAAGACTTGGACATCCAACATTGAGGATGGCGTTGAATAAAAAGGGGGGGAATATGTAACAACCTTATGTTTTCTATGTTAATGTTTACTATTTTAGACATCGACTTTTTTAGACTCGATGGCTAGGGATGTAATGTTGAAACTTTTGAGATGATTTGATCGATTTATTTGTTTTTATGTAATCAATTAATTATTAATAGTAAATAAAAATGTTGTAACTACTTAGGAAAGAGCACTACAGTTAGAATATTTCTTGCCACTTTTGAAGTGGTTTTTGCTGGTTAAATCCAAGATGAATTTTCCCATAAAGTCTCCTAAAAATCCCTCATCGAAGGAAAAGAAAAAAAATTGATTTAATTTGATGGAGAGAAACTTCATATTAAATCACTTAGTTGGAGAATCATACTAAGTCTTAGTGTAATAAAGCATCGTGGGAGAAAAATACAAGTTTCAAAGAAAAGGGAAACAACATTTTTTGAAAAAAATAAAAGGCCTAGTCAAATGGGTTGGCAAACCTAAAAGAGAGACATTGCTAAAATCTGTTAAAAAGGAAAATTATAAACAAACCACTCCGGAATTAATGAGGTTTTTAATTCTCAAAGTCAAGACATATTAGCTCGGGGGGAGTTGGTATCAACAATTTATGTTAATGAAGAACGTGCTTGGTTCTAAAATTCTACAAACTCATAAAATTTTAGGAACTACTGAGGAAGATGCTCGGTCATATGGATTATTAGTTCGTAAAATTTTATAACGAAAGGTTATTATAAATAATATTACCCTAAATATTATGAAAAGTGTGCCATTTATAGCTTTAGCACCTTAGTGTTCCCTAAGAAAATAAACTAGGGATTCTTGCTATAGTAAAATTATATAGACACCTCGGAACCAATACATGAAATCTACATGCGTGAAACCACAAATCAGCATAGTGGAAGTGAATATTCCAACCTGGAAGTTGCAGATGAAATTAGTATGTGCTTCAATGAGAAGAAGTAGAAAAAAAAAAAAAACCAAATTTGTTGTCGAAATCCCCAAAAGAAATATACGCTCTGAGAAGAAAAATTACCGTGAGGAATTCATAACGTTGAGTTTAGATATGAAAAGTAAAAATAACGGAGGATAAACTTAAAAAATGATACTTTAAAATTTATAAAGAAATGGATTTTTCAAATGTAAGAGGTTATTGGCATGTGCAATAGTTTTCCTCTATAAGTTTTTCCATCAGTAAAATTAACAACAAGGAAATAATCCATAGACCAACAAAATTATGAAGTAGAAATAAAATAGAGTCTTACCCTAATTCCAACGTCTGGGAGGTAATAGAGAGTGAAGTTACTCACATGAAAATTGACCGAGACAACTAGAATCAAAGCGTTGAAGAAAAAAATAAAATAAAAGAAGAACTCTTCCTTATATATTCATCTAAATACATTACAGAGACAACGATATCTACAATAATCAATAGTAAAAGGACAATACAATTAGGTTACACTATTATTTTGATTAGCACATTTAATGGATTTATAAGGAATACCTCAAACCAAAATTATAAATAAAACACCTAAACACACGGTGCAAGTGAGTGATTAAACCCTCGAGAGTTTCACCTATAATAAATGTTAGAACCCCATTCTTAAAAATTCTTGAATCATATTTCAATGGTTAAGGAAGAGAAATAATACACGACTAGTCATAAAAATTTTACGTTTAAAGTGGGAACACCACTACATTCACAAAACAAGGGTAGAACCCCACCAAAAAATGTCAGGGTTTCACCCTGTCAAAAACACAAAGAGGAGAAAAGCAAAAAAATACGAGACTATGAATACTGTTGAGCACGTAAAATGAAAGAATTCCAATTCCAAACATTGTAAATACAGAGTGAAAGGTTACCAAATTAACAAAGCTAAAACCTCCACTGTGTAATCAGTTTTGTGCTTAAGAACCCTAGCTAAATTATGTTAGACGCAGCCAGTAGATGAAAGAAGAACTCATGTAAGACAACACCAAACCGATGCCATTCTTTCATAGAAATACCAAATGAACTCCAATTACCAAAATTACAATGAAAATGGGATAGGGTTAGTTCAAAAAATCACCACCATTCAACCATATCGAGGAAGTTGCCACCGTCCGTTGCTAATGTTCTATCACATGTCGAATTCACATGGGCATGATCATGTCGCTATCTTTTGTTATTCAAAGTAGACAAATGAATAGATGCGTGGAGAAACCAAGAAGGACTCCTTATTAAAATTGACACGAATGTATGTATACAATACCACAAGCTTGGAATAAACCCCAGGCTAACCAAAAAATATTGTATTTATATATCAAGACCATGAAGTTAAGTTAAATGTGTCATGTAATATATGCAATGGATACGTAAAATAAGTTTGAATAACAATTGATCATTGAACTATAATGATGCCATCTGGGAGTTCCCAAAACATAGGTAGTGCTCATATTATAACATTAGGTATGACGAATATAAAAAAGGGATACTTGTAAGAACAAGGGAGCTACTGTCGTGGCGGTAGTTCCTACCAAGGTCTGCAAGGAAAACACAATATATATAAATGTTCATAGATATTATCAATATTTCTATTATATGTCTCGGATCAGGAATAACAGTACAATCTCTGGTGCAAAACGTGCGGTTAAATGTTCATAAATGTTATCAAACACAAAATGAGAGAAACCAAAACTTTTTATAATCCACGATGTTAAAATGTATGTCATACGCCATTGTTTCTTCAAAATCGCATGCCTAGTAATTAAAGGCACATGCAGACCCCACGCGGCACACCACCGCTAAACCTATCGCCAAGTTCGAAATCGGATTCCATTTCCCCACTAGTAAACCTAACCATAAATGTTATCAAACACAAAATGAGAGAAACCAAAAGTTTTTATAATCCACGATGTTAAAATGTATGTCATACGCCATTGTTTCTTCAAAATCGCATGCCTAGTAATTAAAGGCACATGCAGACCCCACGCGGCATACCACCACTAAACCTATCGCCAAGTTCGAAATCGGATTCCATTTCCCCACTAGTAAACCTAACCTGTCACATTGTTCAAAGTTGGATTCTATCATTTTCTTTTACAATAGCATGTCTTTTCCATGAGTAAACCTTTTTCAAAACACAATATTACGACTTTGTATGTGAAATCTCTGCTAAGCCTTGTAAAGGGACAATTCTAATTTTCCAACATGCAATTTTGTGTGTATAAAGTGTAGTATAGTTAGGAAATGCTAATTAGGGAGATTATTGAAATTGAGGATTAATTAGAGCTTGTTATTTAGCAAAGAAATGGAATGATTGAAACTTAAGGTATGCTTTGTGATATGGTCATGAGATTCACAATGTCAAGGGGTTTTTCAACATAGCTTGGAACCATTGGTGAAGAGCTTGGCCATTGGACTTCCACCTATTCAAGAAAAGACAATTGAGGTTATTCCATGACCTTGTAGTGATCAATCTATAGTTCTTGGATATTTGGTTGTAGAAACTCAAATATGTATTGAAGCTCTGGATAACCAAGTTACATATTCTTCTCGCTTATAACTGAAATCTTAAAGAACCATTCTTCTTATTTGTAATTCCAAGGAACATAAGAAAATAGCATTAGGTGCTCTTAAAGACTAGGCTCTTTTCACAGTAAGTTTTTGTTGAAGTTGTTTATGATAATGATAAATACTATGACATAAATCAACATGCTATTACATCAACTTGGGCTTCAAGTCCTCCTTTATGATTCAGTAGAAGAGAAAGAGAATTAGAATGTATTGCTAAATGGAAATTGTAAATTAAGTATTTTGCATAATAAACATTGCAATATTTGTGAATTAACTAACTTTTGATATCTATAAACTATTCTAAAGATTCAACTATGTATGAAAGTATGAGATTAAAAGGTGTGTGTTTTGAAAAAACTATTTGAATCAATAAAGGGAAGGAAGGATTGGGATATGGTATTTGATTCAAGCACATGAATTGTTTAGGACGGGAAGGTGTGGAGAGCAGGGTATTGGCACTCAATGCCACTTGTAGATTCTAGGCGTTTGTAACGGAACATATATTAATAGTGGAGGATTGTGCCCTTCAAATATTGAGAATTATTTGAGAATCCTAGACAAGAGAATTATTTGAGAATCCTAGACAAGAAAATGTACACTTGATCTTGTTACTCCCAAAACTACATGAGTATTATGATTTTTTAGAGACATGTTATCGGCCCTGTGTAAGGAAGAAAGTATTGTTTTGGAGCCAGAAGATGGTGCTGTCATTTTTTATTATATTGTGCTAATATTGAAGTGATTTATTCTCAGCATGATTGGGACTCATCTTCCAACATTTTTTTCAAGCCTGTACAATTTGATTTGTTATTTTCTTTATTGCAGCCTTAGTAAAAGGTATGAATATTGACAGACACTAAGATTGATGTTGAAACATTGCTTACAGTTAGGTTCATTTCCATTTATTTCTATACGTTCTCCTAAGCAACGGTTAGTTCACACTAACAACATGTTAGAGGATATTTTAGCGTTGAAGGTGAAAAGAAAGTGTGGCTAAATGGGAGAAGAGACTCTATAAATTTGGAAGAAAAAAGGGAAGTCATGCGATCCATGGAAGGAAAATGGTATCATTCGTCATTCTAGTAAAAATAAATTGAAATCTGATAGGGTACACACGACATGATAACATTGACAGTTGAAGAACTTTAGTCTTGTAGCATTAGCAATACTGATGTGTACAGACTTAGAATATTTCAGCATGAGTTAATATTACAGCACCTAATGGCCATTCTTGTCATGTAAATTCTTGAGCTAATATTTCTCTTTTAGATATTATTATAGGACAACCTATGAGCTCACCAAAACCATGGTTGAATAAGAATGGTTTGCTAGCTATCCAAATCGATGCACTTCAGTTAGGAAATCATTGTTTGTTTTTCTTTGGACCCACCTCCTATTGTTACAAAGTAATAAAGTAATGTAGCTAATGTGGCATCATAGTTCCAGGCTTCTATGAAGTTAGAACCTGCACACTGTATGAATTGCTATATAAAAAAATAAAAAATCCAAGCCATAGTCTGTAGAGTAGTCTAACAATTATACTTATATACAATTATATCTAGAAAGGAGAGTAAGTAATCTTAGCCACAGATTTCTCCAACTAATAATTAATAGCAAGTTGGAGAAGACCCAGGGAATGAAATTAGGATCATGGAGATGGCGATAGTTTAGACTGGAGGTTTCCAATATCTTCCCATTGAATTGCAGTCTCTTATGGTTTAACTGAGGTTGTGGTTTTTGTAACTAAGTAATGGATTTAGTAATTGGGGAGAAGAGTAGGAATTGTTTTAGTACATTCTCTAGGAACTTATGACATATTACAATATGGTCAAAGAAATTCTCATGAAAAGAGCACTCCACCTGGAAGGTAGGTCACAATCGATGCTACTAACACCTCTGTTACCCTGTTTTCAATGCTACAGTGCTTATGTTTCTTGGATTTAAGCAGTAATTTATTTTTTCGATTTTTGAGGTACACTGCTCACATGGGAAATTCTCATGAAAAGAGCACTCCACCCGGAATATAGGTCACAATCGGTGCTACTAGCACCTCTGTTAGCCTATTTTCAATGCTACAGTGATTATGTTTCATGATTTTAAGCACTGTTCTATTTTTTCGATTTTTGAGGTACACTACTCAAATGGGCCAATTATAGGCATGACTCCATGAGATTAATCAGTTACCAATCTGAGTTTTACTAGTAATATTTAAAGTCTCATTGCATCGAGAATATCGAGGTACTTCTATAGGAAAGCCTGATGTGTCGCATTTGTAACACTAATACACTAAATCTATAAAGATTAGAAATTTAAAAGTACCCATCCATAGTAATCAAAATATCTAATAGAAAAGTTCTATGATAAGTATAAAATTGTAATAAAATCAGTATAGATCTATATTCATCCCAAAAATTTTAAACACAGATAAAATTACATTTCTATTTTCATTTAATTCCTCTCATTTCTTATTTTAAAGATCGATAAAATTACATTTCTATTTTCATTTAATTCCTCTCATTTCTTAAGATCTAGGGTTCAGATTAATCTAAGTTGATCAGACATTAATCCAGGCATCAATATTCAACATATATGGAACTGTACTAGATAATATAGCCAACATTATGCTGGCAGAACTATATATACTATATGCCTTATTAATTTGTATTTCTAATTACTGAATATAAGTTGGGAAACAAAAACGCAGTAGTGAATGCAAAAAGAACAAAAAATTGTCGAGAATGAAAAAGGGACTTCATAACCCATTTTAATCACCTCAACCGAGATTGGAACATTTCCAGACTGAATTAGCATACCTACCTTTTCTGTGGAAATTGTTATGGAGATGTCAATCGAATTGCATAAAACTACCTCTCCCTTTTCATCACTCCAATATGCTGCCCAGAAATGTCATCCAAATAAAAATATAAGAAAATAGCGTTTTATGATAGTAAAATAAAAATTCCACATGCACAAACATTTTTACTAAAGTCGTTGTATCTGGAATTACACAGTTAAAAGTCTAGCAGATATTGCTGTAGCATAGCTATTTACATGTAATTCATTTTTGCACAAAAATAATTGTCATACAAAAACACCCCATTCGCTTCCACCCTGGGAGGAAAAATAAAAAATAACTACTTCTGTTGATTATGAAAATAAATATTGTGTGGCTGACTTATCTGAAAAATTTTCATTTAGGATTAACCACTAAACTATCACCCACCTCGAAAGAGCTTCTTTATATTTAAAGCCTGTTATTTCTTTATATATATGCACAGTTGTAGGGAATGAAGAGAAAAATTATGAAATTCCTCCACCCATTGAGTTTTCTAATTCTGGGCTACACAAGCGGCTTCCACAGAGGTGATTTATCATCAATTTCTGGCAGCACTGTAGCAGGTTAGCATTGTAGCAATTTGATTAAGGAAATTTGTTACTGTAGTCGCATTTCTTCTTTTTGCTACTATATTTGCATTTCTTCTTTTTCTTGTTACTGTACCGAAGTCACATTTCTGGCATATGCATATCATATAAAAAATTTAGGACAAATTTAAATATCGGCAATCAATGTAATTCCCAGTTATGATATTTAGATATATATACCATTTCCAATTAATTCATTAAAAAGTAGTCTCGTCCATAATTGATATGTTAGCTCATTTACTGCCAGTAAAACACAACCGAGCCAACAATATATTGCAATTAGGAAATACAAAAGAAACCACAACCGAGTCAACAATATATTGCAATCAGGAAATACAAAAGAAACCACTATTGCAGAAAAAACCATAGTATACCTTAGTGGAAAGTTATAGAAAGAAATTTATCGTGTGTCATAAATTATCATAAATTATCTTGGTTGCAGTAAAAAATTTAGCCAATTACTATCATATGAAATGATATATACTTCAACATTACATTAATCACTATATTACTATCATATAAACCTTATGAACCTATATTTTAGTGAACGCACCTGTACTTTACTGAACATTGATTCTTCTTCTTTGGCTTCCACAAAAACCTCAGTGACCTCTTACATCTCTAGAGGAAGTGCCTAGAGAGAAAGAGATAAATGCAACCAGCAAGGGCAGAGGATTAAGAACAACAAGGAAATTGCAACCAGTGAGAGGAGATGTGGGTTTTGTATAGTCTTGGTAGGTTTCCCTGGCGGTTTGCATTCGAAACCCAGAACAATGGGCTAACATGAGCATGGAGGGGGACAGCAGAGGGAACAAATATTGCATGTATTTTTTATTGCATGGAACGAATATGGGACAGTAGATAGAGGAGGTGACAAGTGGCCCCAAGAACATGCAGGTGGCATGCAGCCTCCACTGGGAGTGGAGGCTTAAAAACTTTGCATAAAATATTTCAAAAATTGCGATATAAATAAATTGTAAAAACTTTGATGTAAAGAAATTGGCAACGGTATATAAAATGACATAACTTTGGATAAAATGGTATTGCCACAATTTTCTTGCATCGGGCCACGTGAAGCCTCCAATAAGAAGTAGAATGCTTTCAGAGTTAAAACTTAGGATAAAATTTAAGTGAACAAAATTGCTACGATTAAACTTTGGTTAAAAAACAAGAAAACATTAAAAAAAAATGGTCAACTGATGGATTAATAGCCAGTCAAACGTTCGATCGAACGCTATAGTCCCTACTATGCCGGAGGCAGGGACTAATGACATAATCTGATTATAATGTGCGCTCATTAATAACTTTTCGAGCCATTAGATTGGCCTTACACTATTGATCATTAGAACTTCTATGTAATGCATAAATACAAATTAGTCCTAAGAATACCAGATAGGGCTAGACGCTACATGGAGTATAGATAATGGACATAATGACCAAATCAATTGAACAACGAAAATTTGTAATTGGTATCTAAAGCTAGTAACATAGAACTACTTATACATGTGTAGAAATCCACCAATGGTAAAAATAGAAAAAAAAATTGTAGGAAAAAGGGGTATGTGACAAATGTATCGAACAAAGCTTATGGAGAGGGTTTCCTTTCTAAAGAAAAATTATCGCCTGTTGATGTGAGTGTTACGAGGGTATTCATCTTGTAGCCCAAGTCTAAAAGCCTAGTCGAGAGTTGGTGCTTCTAGTATAGCTCACAAGGGATTGGTCACCCTGCGATCAATTTTACTCTATCTTTTTTCCATTAGGGTTACATTCTGATGATATTTACTCTTGCATTTGTGGCGATTCCTTCACTTTTCTTTCATAGGTGTTGTTATGCAATTTGATCATTTCTACTGATTTTTTTCATTCCCGTAGATGATACTAGGTTGTCCCCTTGGAAACCCCTTACAAGCATTTTAACTCTCTTTTTACCCTATTGTTTTGGAAAAGGTATTACTATTTTTAACAATTATTGCAAAGTTTCTTTTTCTTTACTAACAAGAATTTTATTTCCCAATCACACGGAAGTCATAACTATGGGATGGCTTCTCGATGACCCTATTTGAATTCTCGCCTAGCTAACAAGAAACCTTTAACTCATACTTGGATCTTCCTACCCATAAGTTGGATGCACTACGTATTTTTGTTGAAACAACATATTTCCTTCTTAGAATATTCACACTGCCTAGACTGGAGTTTATGTCTTTATTTTATGGTACTCAAAGGCATGCCTATATAATTCTTTGATGATTTAATTTAGGCTCTCTTATGACCCTCTTTAATTATTTTTTTAGGGGTTTTGAGTTGGTTGATGGTACCTGTTCAAGCACATTGGAATCAAACATTTTACTAAAACCAATAAATGGATTGATAATATTTGGCATGCATATCATCTGTAGGTTCCTTAATTATTTGTGAGCTTCATTCATTGGTTAAATTATCTTATACACAATACTGAAACTCCTATAATTTTTTATCAGATTATAGTTTAATTTTTATTTTATGTATACAAATTCACTTTTATTATCAATGTATTTCTTTATGTGTGTGTGTGTGTGCGTGTCCTTCAAGTTGATACAACCCTCTGATTATGGGCTAAGATATTCCACGATTTAGTAATTCATATATTATGGTGCACTTACCTGGACTATTATACTATAGACTATTATACTATAGTGAATTAATATCCACTCAATGTTAGAGGTATAACTTTTCATGCTAAGAACCTAGCTACTATCCTATTTATGTAACTCTACTTTCGAAACCTAGTTTATTTAGCTTTTCCTAAACAAAACTTAGATGTTTGTCTCATAGGAATTTCCTTAATTTTAGTCAAAAATAGGTATCTATATATTTTGTGGAATTATCATTAATCAAATTTTACATTTAATGCTTATATCCTTTAATTAGTTCCTAATGCTCAAAAGGCTAGTTCTTCTTATGACTTTATATATAGATATATAGATATTATTATGAATGATACAAAATCCATATTATAAAAGCCCCTTCTCTTTTTATAACCCCTTGACTTCAAACTAAATTTAATCTTTATTTGTCTCAATTAGTTACATGTTATACAACTTCATAACCTTTAAAACCATATTTTTCAAAGGTGACATAGCTAGACAACATTTTCTTATAAAGAATCCTAACATTATGGTCCTTAATAATAGTTTCCATTCCTAGATAATTCCGTGCTAATAGGTATATGACACTAGCTTCCCTGGTTGACTTTGTATTCCATGTTTCCTTTAATAAACTAACCAATACATAATTACATTACCTATTTGTCATATTAGTTTAGTAGAAATCCTAATTGTCCATATAACATGTTGAGTTACACACAAGCATCCTTATGATTATAGGTTTTCTCTTTTTAACTAATTATCGTTATTTATTTAGGTGAAACCCTATGAATTTCCCATGGATCCTTGTTCTCACGTTCATTTTCTTGTTTTTATCTTTTACGCTCTAATTCTTGTGACCCTAGTTTTTCGGAAAGTGTTATTTTTCACCCTCTACTTTTTAAATATTCTTTTGTGGATAGGGTAAGTGACACTCTGTTTTTTTATTCTACTATAGAAGTTATATAGGCTTTCTGGTTCGTATTATTTTCTTCCTAAAATACGTTTACGAAATCTACAAAGACACGTTTATGCATATGCAGGAGTCAAATATTTCTAGGTAAACTCCTTTAGTCTCTGTTACAATTTAAGAGATATAGTCTATATTTTGTTGCTCCCTTAAATATTTAATTTTGAGCATAACTCGGATGAAATTTCTTGGCAAGTATTTTTCCTCTTCCTAAATTGTATCACAATTTCTTCAACAATACTATGGTCACCATATTAATTTTGTCTAAACTTCGTAGTTGGACTTGTAATTAAATTTTTCTTCCCGCAGATGCACACCCCCAAAATGACTACTTTGATTTCAGTTGTCTTTATACTTTTATGTTGTAATCCATTGAGTATAATCTCAAGGCGAGACCAAAAATTGTAAATTTCTAGGTTATATATATCACGAATATTGGTTATTCACCAAAACCCTCGTTTGACTTCCTTAAAGGACTTTATATGTATCGAGGCTTCAATTTTCTTGTAGAGTTTAAAATTCTCCTTTATTCAACGAGATGTTTGATCTTAGTAATGAATCTACGATATATGTGCATTCACTTTCTTGATAGTTCCGCAATAGCTGGACTATTTGTTATATGAGCAGTTGATTTATTTTATGCATGTTACTATCCTATTAATTGTTATTCGTTGTCACACTTATTTCTCTTTTGGTATCTACATAATATATCTAATTTATAATTGGGTAAATATTGGTAGTTGTGAGCATAATTATTGTGAATTTAAGATATATATTTGAGGTAATATGCTATCAATTAACTATCTATGGTGTTAGTTTTACTGCTTCCACACATAGGCTTACCATCCGCCCTTTATGACAGTATCGACCATCATGTCTTCACTTTTTTAATTGTTTTTTTTCTCAAGTACTAGGAAACATAATTGAATCTAGTTTTATTTTAAACCCCACTCGCCTAGCATGGAGTTCTGGTAAACTAGCATACCTCCTGCTACTCAATGTCAATTGACACTCTTATTAGATCCTTTTTACCTAGAGTTTCTTTATTCCCCATTTTACTCATGCTATTTATCAATTATGTTTTCATTCCTTTTCCCATTATATAAATTCTTCTCCTATCACCTTTTCTTCTAATTTTAGGAACACATTCGATTGTCCATAAGGTGTACCCATTAATAAAAGAATTAAAAAAATTACCTTGTTGTATCTTGAGTGAGAAGTTCTTTATTTCTGATCTAAAAAATAGTCATGTTACTTCGCATAGGACTGACTTATCCCTATCTATGCATCTATTATATGGTATTAGGTATACATCCAGATTATAATTGTTTCCAAACTTGTTGATTCCTTCCAATATAATTATATATATATATATATATATATATATATATATATATATATATATATTATATATATATATATATATATATATATATAATTTAAGATTTCTCCATAATTGTATATGCTAGTGTGTGTAATACATTTCACAGCTATCATATAATTTCCAACTCGAGTTTTTCTTTTTGATACTCGCATGGTGAGACTTGTGTACCAATCCTAAAAACATATTAAAGAACATGAATATTGAGAATATGACAATAAATTATTATTCATCCATATATCCATTGATATCATTAGAAAATGACCAGTTCTTAGACAAAATCATTAATAAAAACATACATATAGGTAGGTAAAATGAGTTAAATTTCCTATTAACTATAAGAAGTTATAACTAGGGTTCTAACCACAGTGGCTGCTAGAAATTTCTCAAGAATGAAACATGTTCCTCCTGACCCTAAACTGCTTCCACTAGTTCCCCCCGAGCTAAGACATGTTCGACAATGGAATCAACAACCCTTTGATTCTTAAGTGGTGTGTGTTTCTATAAGTTTTCCCTTCCATATCATATTTTAGCAGTGTCCTACTTTTTGGGTTTGCCAATCCACCCACTTAGACTTATTTTAAAAAAAAAAAGGTTCTTTTCCTTTTTCCTTAAATCCTATATTTATCTCCCACAATGGTTTGTTTCACCCAACTTAATATCTTTCTCCAACTAAGTGATTTAATAGATATTTCTCTCCCATAATATTAAATCATATGTATTTCCTCATAGTAATTTTTAGGAGTTATTAAAGGGAAGATTTATCTTGAATTTAACCAGTAATAATTGTTTCCAACTTGGAAATAATCTTCTAACTCTAGTGCTTCATTCCTTAGTAATTTCCAAAATTTTCTTTATTATTAATAATCTATTAATTACATCACCAAGAGTTTTATAGATCACATTATTCACAAGTCTAATATGGCTTTTCTAGCCAACCAGTCAAAAATATAGTCCATGTCTAATAGCAGTAAATTACTAACATAGAAAATGGAGGGGCATTACATCAAACATATACATATAATAATAAAAAAATGTGACATCAATGGCCTCAAATAGAAGTATCCTAGATCCATATAATTATGAATAAATCATGCACTAAGATGTATCAAATACAATGAGGTACAAACCTTTCCTCAAGTTATACCGAAGGTTTGCACCTCTAGGGATTATATGTTTCGTGAAAATTATCTCTTATTACATTTATTTATTGTACAAGTGCAAAATCTATGTTGAGAAAACACATGCTTACACATCACCCTAATACTAGGTTGTACAATACCTCTCCCCAATAAATCAATAAAATTTTCATTTAATTCCATACTTACAATAAATTTTATAGAACAAATCACAACTAATTTGTACCACCCCCTCCTCCTAGGTCCACATAAGTAGCCAACTAGTCAGGAAAACATGTGATGAGAGAGGCTACTATAAGGGATTCAATCTCCTTGGGAAAACTTGTTAATGCTATGCAAGCTCCCTCAACAGTAATTTAAAATGTGTTTAGAATCATCTCCTTGGACCTGCTTCAATGGCTAGGCCATCTTTGGATTAATGGACAATTCTCTAACTACATGCACCTGCAGTGCTCCAATGGATTTTGAACCTACTCTATTGGATTCATAAGACCCAAAAACTCGAAAAATGACCTTCCAATCTCTGCAATTGGACTTCAGATGATATAGGCTTGACCTCCTCTTGTGGTGGCCCTAGGCTTCCTTAAACTTCAACGTAGAAACATAACTCATAAGAGTGCCTCTATACCTCTACAATCTATTTGATTGTGTTCAAAGCATCCGAATAATCTAGGAATGACTCTTTATATGTGAAAATTTGTCCAAAATAGAAGAAGTTATGGTATCTTTTGTTTTTCCTAGGAAAACACAACTAAAACTAGAGAAACTTGATTTAACCCCACCAAATTTAGAGTTAGCACCGGATTTTTCGGACCCACCAAAATTGTCAATAAGTTAAACCCGCATTTAATTAAGTGATAATCATGGTTTTATTATCATTAACCTCCACTTAGCGCATTAATCTGTGGGGTTAGCATTAGCGGTGGCCTCTGATATTTGAGGTTGGTCACATGGGAGGTGGCTAGCCCTCTCTTTCCTCGAACCACCAACACTTAAACTTTAAATTGAATTTGCACCCACCATATGTTAAGTAAAATTGTGGCGGTATAACGGTGGATCATTGGTCTTATGTAGGTGAGGTCGTAGGTTCGATTCCCTATTCTTCCAATAAACATTAACACTGCATGCTGATTCTAATACGCCATTGGGGAGGGACACTTGGTGGCCTCCAGGCTTGCAACATGTCCCCTTAACATTTCTCCTCCCCTGTCCAATGAAATAAATCCAAATCATCAAACTTTAGAACATTTCTCTTGGCACGACCTCACTGGCCATTGACCAAGCCTTTGACCTACACAGTCACGTGCCATGTTGGCAGTATGGACTACTGACTATGCAGTGACTGTATTTTTTTTCTTTCAAAATTCCTTTATCTAGCAAAGCAAATAGAACGTGATATCTTTCTCATGCGAGCTCCGTTTTGAGTGAAACAAGTTGTGTTTGGATTGTATCTCTGAGACGAACGCAATCATTTAGGTTTTGAGTGATTCTAATCACTTTGATGTTTGAGCAAATTTTTGCCCCTAATTCAGATTTCAAACCCTCCTTACCACTGATAGGCTTTTGGACCCACAAAAGTTGGTTATCTAATGAAATCTCAATACACTTCTCCTTCCCAAGCTCTATCAATTTATTCTACTTGGAAAAATATCCATGACAACCACTTGGGTTCATTGACATGCCTTTCCTCGAAAATGGCTTTACACTTCAATCAATTTTCTTGTTTTGCTGTTGACCCAATCCAACATTTATTGGCTTCTTGGTAATTGAACACCCTAGTGTACTGAAGTGATCCCTGGGTGCTTGGAAATTTGACTGATGGCCTTCCCACAAAGATTCATATTCCTCCTTTTCAACCCATGCATTTGATGAAAGCTTCTCCTTGGAAACCACTTTTCCAAGATAAGCCCATTTGAGCGAAATATAGAAATGAGTTCCAATATCATTAATAACAAGAAAATAAATTACCATTATTTTATCTCCATGGTTCCAAATTCCACATCCCAAAGAATGGATTCAACATTTGTTTCACTTCTTGGCGTCAACACATCAAATGGTCTACAATGGCTGCAAAATATTTTCACCATTTTTTCCACTTTCACTTCTTGATTCCATCATCCTCCAATATTTACATACCTCTCATGCCATGATTTGAGAATGAAGGCTAATCATGAACATCTTACTCAAGCATGGACCTTCCAAAATCCTGTGACATCTTGTCACAAGAAACACCATTAGCCTTGAAAAAAACTCATGCAAGAATATAACTTGTCGACCTCTTCCTTTTGCTTCTTGAAAGCAACAAATATCACATCATTTCAACATTACCATGTACTCTTACATCTTGGTTTATAAACCATCAACTAAACACAAGTTGAGAAAACATGCTTCTTCAAATAAATGACCTTCAAATCAAGCAAAACCATGTACAACAAATTGACGATTTACAACAAGAATTTCACATTCTCATGAAACAATTCATCACATCTCACTTTCATCTTTGGAGACAAAATCAACTCTTCCAATTTGATATAACATACATGTAACAATCAATCAACAAACCAAGCCAACACTCATGCATGTGCAAATGATCAATATTTGAAGTTCACAACATACATGCTTAACGAAGCAATCAACCAACAGAAGTCCATCACTCATGCATTTTCAAGCACAATGAAAATATTAAAAATTCCACTATTCACACACACAAACTCTCATGCATGTATAAGAATTCTCAACTCTCTCACAAGTATAATCAGAATTAAAAGAATACCATTGGTATGTACGAGTACTTAAAGAGCTGAAATGACCAAAATTTTTACAATAATGTGAGTCAACATACTCCACTTTTGAACACCTTCCTGGCGTAAACATGAAAGCTCATGAATGCAACATGCATGAAAATGTTTAATTGCAAATTGTCATCTTTTCTACATCTAAGTGAGTCAAAATAAATCTACCTTTCCAACATCTTGCTTCATGCAATATGCAATATAGTTTCAGGAGAAAAGAAATGCATCCAAATAATAAGGAAATGCATCAATAATGCAAGATTTACATCAATTATCAAAACAAATGAAAGTACTTAATTGTTTAAGAAATATAACCATCTCTTTCCAAATCATTTCAATGGAGCTTCTTTCAGCTACACTTCATCATGTGTATCATCTTGACCCACATCAATTATGGAATCCTCTTTTCCATTCTTGCTAAAATCTCTCTCTACCTCCTTGAAATGTCTTGGATGACTTGTTAGATACAAAGTCCAACACTTGTCCACAAGATGACCCTACTTATGGCAATAAGAGCAAAATAATTTCATCTTCCTTTCAACATGGTTTCCATTATCCAATGGACATTTGGCTTTCTATCTCTTTTGTTTTGAAAGTTTCCTATTTATGTGTATCCTCTTCCAACAACTCGAAACAATATGGTTATTCAAACCAACAAAGGATCATGTAAATTTTCTCCAAATTTTATCCAAATATTTACCATGTTTGTCATAATCAAAACAAACTTCATGAAATGCATATTTATACCTTGAAGATTCACCTTTTTGGCCTTCTTGAGGAGGTGAATCTGATGAGTTAGTGGCTCCCTTCGGAAGACCAACACTTGTTTCAATGACCTAAGTTGTTTCAACATCGTCTTGTTTTCCATTTCCACTATTTGGATGCTTATGAGCATCTTATTGCAAAATGGTTTTAAAACTTTTGCATGCCTCATGAACAAAAAGTTCACAAACTTAAGGTGATGAACATGTATTGAAATTCCTTTTTGGAACATCTTCATGTTCTTCCTCATCTTTGGAGCATTCTCCATCATGTTATCCGTAACCAAGAACCAAATACCTATGCCTTTCCTTAATAAAAATTGGCTCAACTATGCCTAGTGCATGTTTTCCAAACCCTTTACCTTCATAGCCCATCTTCATCGATAATTTGGACCCTATTTCTCCAGTGTGTCTTTCAAAAGCACCAAAACATTCATTTTGAGAGGAAAATGAAGATAAACTTGAATTACATACCTCATTGTCATGCACATACTTGTCTAGGGTTTCCTTGGCATCATGGAGTTGAATCTCCATCTCATGCATCTTTTAAAGAAGATCTTGCTTCTCCTCCTTCATGGCCATCAACTCCTCTTGAAGCATATTTTTCTCCTTCCTATCTTCATTTATCTCCTGCACCATATCTACCATGATGATAAGCTCTTGCAACATCTCTAAATCAAAGAGTCTTTCTAAGGAAGATGAATTAGAAACATCACTTGTGGAAGCATCCATCACACTTGTAATGCATCAAAATCCTTCAAAAAACTTCAAAAAGTTTCTCAACAAAGAAGCATCTCAGACCATCTCCTTTATTTAGCTCACACATAAAATTTCACACAATTAAATTATCCTTGCACAAATACAAAACCAATAGCTAATTTTCTAGCTAACCTTGGTGAACCATCTTAGGGTTAAAATGAACTAACAGTGCTCTAATACCAACTTGATCTGAAATTTTGGGAAAACTTTTTAATGATATGAAAGCTCCCTCATGAGGAATTTAAAATGTGTTTAAGATCATCTCAAATTAACCAAAATTGGAAGGTTGATGTTGCAAGTATTGAGTGTCTTTTATGAGTAATTTATGAGATTAATTAGTCATTTTAAACACATATACAACAAGTAAAATTAAAAGAAATAAAAAACAGTAAACTAATAACAAAAAATTGATAAAGGAGTTCACACCTGTTGGGCTACATCTCCTTGGACCTGCTTCAATGACTAGGCGCTCTTTGGATTAATGGTCAATTGTTTGATTACATGCACCTGCAGTGCTCCAATGGCTTTGCAACTTGCTCCATTGGATTCAAAAGATCCAAAAACCCAAAAAGTTACTTTCCAATCTCTGCAATTGGAATTCAATTGATCTAGACATAACCTCCTCTCCTGGTGGCCCTAGGCTTCCTTAAACTTTAATGTAGGAAAATCACATACAAAAGTGCCTTTCTGCCTCTACAACCTATTCCATTGTATTCAGAGCATCCAAATAATCTAAGAATGAATCTTTCTAAGCCAAAATTGGTCGAACATAGAAGAAGTTATGGTATGTTCAGTTTTTCCTTGGAAAGCTCCACTAAAACTAGAGAAACTCTAGTTAGCCCTTCCAAATTTGGAGTTAGCGCAAGATTTGTCGAACCTTCCAAAACCACTAACAAGTTAAACATGCACTTAATTAAGTGATACCATGGTTTAATTAGCATTAACGTCCACTTAGATCATTAATCTGTGTGGTTAGAATTCGCGATGGCCTCTGGTTTTTGAAGTTGGTCACATGGGAAGGTGCTGGCCCATAGGGCTAGCCCTCTCTTCCCCCAAACTATCAATGCTTAAAATTTAAATTGAATTTTCGCCCACCATATGTTAAGTAACATACTTTTGACATAACAGTGGAGCATTGGTCTTGTGTGAGCGACATCGTAGGTTTGATTCCCCGACTTGCCAATAAACTTCTACATTGCATGCCTATTCTAATAGGACATTGGGGAGGGACATGTGGTAGCCTCTAGACTTACCACATATCTCCTTCTCATCGGTGCTCCCCTATCCAATGAAATAAAGCCAAATCATAAAACTTTAGACTAACGAAAATGTGCCACGTGGCGTGACCTCACTGCCCGTTGACCAAACATTTCAGCTATAGAGTCAACTACCACATCAACATTATGGATTGCTAACTCTGTAGTGACTGTAATTTTTTTTCAAAAATCCTTTGTTTGGAAAAGTGGATAGAACATGATATCTTTCTAATATGACCTCCATTATGATTGAAACAAGTTGCATTAGAATCATATTGTCAGGTGGATGTGGTTGTTCAAGTTTTGAGAGATTCTGAGCACTTTGATTTTTGAGCAAATTTTTGCCCCTAATCTATACTCTGATAAGTTATGGAATCATCAAAACTCATCAAAAGAATTCATCAACATAAGAAAATAAACACCCACGAGACATGTTAGCCACTTAGACATCTTGTCCCTAGGTCCCACTACTGTTTTAAGCCTCTTAACCCAAAATCGCTCTCATCCTGTAGGCAAGACAGTGATAAAATCCTCAAAGTTGCTATCTAAGCCTCTGTGCCAATGAGTGTGGATGTTTCTTAGCAGACCTATGTTAGTGACCCAAAGATTTGAGTGACTTTTCTAGCCCAGAATCCTAGCCTCTACCCAAAACATGCTACAATCTTCATAATCCATCAAATACAAGATAAAAATGCGAATAAATGAAAAATAAACCTCAAGACTTGGCCTGAGCATCGCCAACCCGGACTGACATTCTATCAAACACTTGGCATCACTGCAACCTATAGGACTAGGATATAAGAAAATGCATAAATAACTAAAATAACTTATGAAACATGACGAGAAGAATCACATTCTTCTCCATTGAACTATTATATCATCAATTAGGTCTTGCATCCATCCATTTAATAATTACAAGTAAATACATGAAAGAACCATGACATGAATTAGTCACATAACCATGCTTATAACCAGCATGAAACCACATAAATATTAGATATATGACAACCATTAAATCCACATATAAATCAATGCAAAAGTGAGAGAAACTAGCCCTTATTAATCATAGGAAAATCTGACTAGGTTCAGGACTTCCACGTACCACCGAGCTATAAACATAGCTGAACCAAATCTCTCTTTCAGCCAGTCACCCTTGTTCCATATTTGAAACATCAATGTTGGATCTCATAGAACAACCAATCCAAGAGAAACCAAGGGAGACAAAAGGTTAAACCACCTCCACCCTCACTCAACTGTGATCACACCAAAATAGGTGCTCTGATCACAATTGAACCAAACTTGCAATGCCATCTGGAATCCATCACTATCCTTGAGGAATTTTTTGTCTCCTTGTCTCTCAGGTTTTTCCGCAATCCAATCATAGATCAATAGGCCCTAAATGGAGACTTTGCCCTTAGGATTTAGCATGTATCCAACCAAAACTGGTCAAGGGATTCCTAGGCCTTTGGAAATGAACCTTGAGATTACCTCTGCCCTGGATTCTGAAATACATCTGGAAAACCAAAGCTCAAAATTGAGATAAACATTGCAACACACCATGGAATCCAGAAAAAGGCAAGGCTTGGCTGAAAACCATGGTCACAACCCGGCAAAACCATGCCACTGACATAAAGAGAACCATACACCAAAATGCAAGGCCATGCATTCCCAAACTAGCTAGGAAATCATAGATGCAGAAGGCTACCTATAGGTATTCTTGATAAAGCTACTTGATCCTTCTCTTATTCCTTGATCCTTACTTTCCTTTCCTTTCCTTTCCTTGATTTTCCTTCCTTAATCTAAATCTAGAATGCTCCAAGGAACTCTAAGTAACCAAGAGTGAGAGAGAGAGATAATAATAAGAGAGCTTCTATCTCAACTTGGCCAAGAGATTAACACTAACTAAGCTTGTGACCTAATCCTCATAAGTATTTTTATGAATGAGGCCTCCATTTTATTCATTTTCCATTATTTTCCTTCAGTTTCCTCCTCACATGAAACTTGTGACCTTTTACCCTCCTTCTCTCCTATTTTCCTTTATTTTCATAAATAAATGTGCCAAAAATGCCTTTTTGTCTTTTAATGCCTTTGCCAATTTTCCTTGGCCAAAACACACATCCAGTGATGTCCACTAGGATTTCTTTGTCCAACACTCAACTTGGAATACATGTTCCTTACCCGTGGGCTTATTTTTCCTTTATTAACTTTTATTACATGAACTGTTCACTAGGGTTGTTACAAAACCCTCCCCCTTGGTGATCGCCATCCTCAATGATAAACCACACCAAGATCAAAACAAAACCTCTAAAAAACAAACATATTTCTCTGGAGCTTGATGACTTATCTCATTGCAGTATTTACAATGAATGGAGCTTTATGACTTAGCTCGTTGAAGTATTTAAATAGCTCATAATGAAGCTTTATAATCCATCGCATTACGGTATTTGCAATAACCACATATACACATATGCAGTTTTGCTAAACATGTAAATAAAAGGATACGATGATTGTATCAATCAACAAGGGAATCCAAAGGATCACACTTCCACCCTCAAAAGTAGTACCAGGATTCACCTCCTTCCCAAGAAGTCCAGAACCCACTGCCACAATCAAAGTTGTATCCAATTTCTAGTTCTATAATCCCACACAACCTGTCCCCTCATTGAATAGTTATTGGCTCATTATTCTAGAGCACACTCCCAATATGCATCTGCTTCTATCTAGAAATGCTAATGACCAAAACCAATATATCTACAACCTTTCCTTCTCTGCTACACACTCCCTCAGGAAATGGAGTCACCTCCTTTTGTGAAGTGACTCACCTTCTAAGTTCCATAGAAACCCCTAACCCTAGCGATCCAACCCTTGGAAAGGCTTCCTCGCATTGAAAGATCAACAACCAAGGCATATACATGCCTCAAACCATCATACCAGTCATAGTATGCTCATGGACATCAATGGACACTATTGGGTAGTAGTACCCCACAATGGCCTTGCTCCTAAAGTGCTTTACCAACATACTACTGCATGTCCCACTTTCTTTCATTCTTGTTGCAATTCTTGTAGTCGATTTCAACCACTCAATGGGGCATGTTCATGCATTCCAATTCCAAGCACATAATTTCCATTAGATTCAAATAAATTGAAATAACCGCAAATCATTACTCATTGGTAAATCTTCAATAAGGTACACTTGCAATCCTATTCACTTCATGTCAGAACAATTCAAAATAACTATTTGATCAAAACATCATGTATAAACCTATCACTTTTGATTAACTCAAAAGACAACCATCATAGATCAACATCCCAAATTGCATGTAACCATCATTACTCCGAATCGTACATCGTATATAATCATCGTATACCATAGTCATAAATCACATGCATAATAAAACTGAAATAAAATACTGATACTTATCCTTTAATCAATCATTAGCTTCTACCTTTGTCTTTATTTCGTATGCACTCTAGATTGGTTTCCACACCCGAAAAATAGCCAGTGCCTTGTCCTCAACCATGTGCACATACACATAGTGTGCATCACACACATCATACAACACCATGCAATGCATGCATCTACACTAGTACCATATGTACCACATGTACACAGTACCACCTGTACACTGCAACCACCTGCACAATGTGTGCACAACAACACATGACACGGCACCACCTGCACAATGTGTACATTTCACCATTGTACAATGTGTACACAATACCACATATACACAGTACCAAATGCACAACATGTACATGACACCACATGTACATAACATCACATGCATGACATGTACAAAGCACCAAATACACACAATTCCATATGTATAACATGTACACAACACCATATGCACAGAACACCACTTATACAGTTAGACACACAACACCATACATACATAGCACCACATGTACAACATGCACGCAACACCACATGTACATAGCACTGCATATCCAACATGTACATAGCATCATCTATATACAACACCACATATCCAACATGCACAAAGCACATGAATGAGGCCTCCATTTTATTCATTTCCCATTATTTTCCTTCAGTTTCCTCCTCACATGAAACTTGTGACCTTTTACCCTCCTTCTCTCCTATTTTCCTTTATTTTCATAAATAAATGTGCCAAAAATGCTTTTTTTTCTTTCAATGCCTTTGCCAATTTTCCTTAGTCAAAACACACATCCAGTGATGTCCACTAGGATTTCTTTGTCCAACACTCAACTTGGAATACATGTTCCTTACCCGTGGGCTTATTTTGCCTTTATTAACTTTTATTACATGAACTGTTCACTAGGGTTGTTACAAAACCCTCCCCCTTGGTGATCACCATCCTCAATGATAAACCACACCAAGATCTCAACAAAACATCAAGAAAACAAACATATTTCTCAAGAGCTTGATGACTTATCTCATTGCAGTATTTACAATGAATGGAGCTTTATGACTTAGCTCGTTGCAGTATTTACATACCTCATAATGGAGCTTTATAATCCATCGCATTACGGTATTTGTAATAAACACATATACACATATGTACTTTTGCTAAACATGTAAATAAAAGGATACGATGACTGTATCAATCAACAAGGGAATCCAAAGGATCACACTTCCACCCTCAAAAGTAGTACTAGGATTCACCTCCTTCCGAAGATGTCCAAAATTCACTGCCACAATCAAAGTTGTATCTAATTTCTGGTTCTATAATCCCACACAACCTGTCCCCTCATTGAATAGTTATTGGCTCATTATTCTAGAGCACACTCCCAATATGCATCTGCTTCTATCTAGAAATGCTAATGACCAAAACCAATATATCTACAACCTTTCCTTCTCTGCTACACACTCCCTCCGAAAATGGAGTCACCTCCTTTTGTGAACTGACTCACCTTCTAAGTTCCACAGAAACCCCTAACCCTAGCAATCCATCCCTTGGAAAGGCTTCCTTGCATTGAAAGATCAACAACCAAGGCATATACATCCCTCAAACCATCATACGAGTCATAGTATGCTCATGGAAATCAATGGACACTATTGGGTACTAGTGCCCCACAATGGCCTTGCTCCTGAAGTGCTTTACCAACATACTACTACATGTCCCACTTTCTTTCCGTTCTTGTTGCAATTCTTGTAGTCGATTTCAACCACTCAATGGGGCATGTTCATGCATTCCAATTCCAAGCACATAATTTCCATTATATTAAAATAAATTGAAATAACCGCAAATCATTACTCATTGGTAGATCTTCAATAAGGTACACTTGCAATCCTATTCACTTCGTGTCACAACAATTCAAAATAACTATTTGATCAAAACATCATGTATAAACCTATCACTTTTGATTAACTCAAAACACAAGCATCATAGATCAACATCCCAAATTGCATGTAACCATCATAAATCCGAATCGTACATCGTATATAATCATCGTATACCATAGTCATAAATCACATGCATAATAAAACTTAAATAAAATACTAATACTTATCCTTTAATCAATCATTAGCTTCTACCTTTGTCTGTATTTCGTATGCACTCTAGATTGGTTTCCACAACCGAAAAATAGCCAGTGCCTTGTCCTCAACCATGTGCACATACACATAGTGTGCATCACACACATCATACAACACCATTCAATGCATGCACCTACACTAGTACCATATGTACCACATGTACACTGCAACCACCTACACAATGTGTGCACAACATCACATGACACGGCACCACCTGCATAATGTGTACATTTCACCATTGTACAACGTGTAGACAATACCACATATACACAGTACCAAATGCACAACATGTACATGACACCACATGTACATAACATCACATGCATGACATGTACAAAGCACCACCTACACACAATGCCATCTGTATAACATGTACACAACACCACTTATACAATTATACACACAACACCATACGTACATAGCACCACATGTACAACATGCACGCAACACCACATGTACATAGCACTGCATATCCAACATGTACATAGCATCATCTATATACAACACCACATATCCAACATGCACAAAGCACATAGCACCGCACATCCAACATCTAGATGGACCCATCTATATCGAGCACTGCATATGCAATATCTACAAAACACTACATGCACATAACATCATATATGAAACATCTACACAAAAATAGAACCACACATCTAAAACCATGTTGTCATTACCAAGCAACCTTTCTTCCAATGTTTCTCCTTGCTTGTCCTAGCATGTCGTAGACCACACTGCTTTCCTTTCATTGTTGTATCCATCGGTATAACCTATCCATAACATAGACATAATATAGTCACAAAATATCAACTCATAACCATATTATACTGACCTTGTATATTTTTCATGAATACTCTTCTCAATTGATTCCTCATATCCAGGAACCTCTTCATGTCATTTGTTTGCGTAAGAAATTGTTCCTCCATAAGGACAACTCATGATAACCCTATTAGAAAGTGACATGGATACATACATACATACATACATACATACATATATATATATATATTAATAATAATTCTCATAAAACAATTATCATTATTTTAGACAAGGACATGCATACATACATGTATATATATATAAACATTACCATAATCATGAGCATAACATAATTACCAGATAACATTAGGTCTAAGTTAAGAGAAGTTTATTTATTCATGCACAACATGGAAAACATTGAGAGCAATCATTCCCAACATAGCTAGGGCATTTTACAACTAAAACCCATTTAATTTACCTTTTTTGGTTATGTTTTAGATGTCTACACTGCCACCGTCCATTTACCACTATGGACTAACCAGTCCAATCGAATGTCATTGTTGTTGGCATTATGATGCATGTGTTTTCCTTGATAGAAACCCACTTTTAGAAGAAAAACTCACTTGTATAAGGTAACTAGATGAATCTACGTAACTACATAAATCTAAATGAGAGATATCAGATGTGACATAATGTATGGCAGTTGTGTTTATAGATGTGACAAAATGCATGGCAGTTCAAAGGAATCATTTAAGAAGTAATATGGCTAATCACATTATAACATGTCTATTCATAGGGAACAAAGTAATGATACAAAATAATAGAATGAAGGAACAAAGGACTACATATCAGAATCAAGAAATTGAAGAAAGAGAATGGTTTAAGAAGTATAAAGCGGTTCACCTTGTCCAAGTAGCATATACACGCGAGTTCACATAATAAAAAAAGCGTATACATATGCACACACTTTCACAAGAGGAAATGCACTTATAAGTTGGAAAATCAAGGAATTTCAAGAGTAGAGAATACCAGGGGTCGATACCATGGTATTACCCCACAATATATAGCGAAGTAATGATTATTTGATCCTGTCCAAGAATACCATAGGTCCTAAGTGTGGTTTTGGTTTGAGGTATTGGTCCGAGCTTTTTTGTTCGAGGTATTAGTCGAAGGTTTTGGTGCAAGGTTTTTGGTCTAAGGTATTAGTCCATGGTTTTTCTTCTGAGGTATCGATCCAAGGTTTTGATATGATGTATTGGTCTGAGGTATTGACAAAGGATCTAAGTATATAAGGAGGAGAAGATCAAAGGGTTAAGTGTACAAGTAATGAATATCTTATGAAGTGTTAGATCAAAAGAAAATATGCATGTGATGGGTTTCTGATGCTTCTCCTGATCTAGAGTAAGTATGCAACTAAGTGTTTGATGAGAGCTAATGATGGATCGGGATCATAATGACTTATCACTATGTGATCTGATAATAGATAGGCTAGATATGATTTCTAACACACGTTTTATCCTATATATGTGATGATCTAGGTATGTCTGAAGTCGGGAATTGCAACGAATTTATAAGTAAGTATTTGCAGATCTATACATTGGTTCACTTTGGTAAAGGTGCGTATACACAATGGTTCAACTCTTCAAAGTAGCATATGAAAAAGAAAATCTTGAGGTTCGGTGATGACTGATCTATCATATCAGTGCTACTGTTTTAATGTTGTTTGTCAATGATGTCTTCATTAGATCTGAAAATAAACTTAATTGTATAAGGAGATTGAGTCTAGTTGATTGATTGATTGAGAAAGAAGGGTGATCTGTGTTGCTATCTATTTAGAAATCTGTAATATGACAGTAGATATTCAAAATGTCACTGATTGGTATAGTTTTTGGTTCAGAGGTTTTATGATTCAATATCTTATAGGTATAGGCAGGCTGCTAAAAAGGAAGTAGCATATAAATGAAGGTTTGCTTCATTGAATGAGCATATACATTCTCACACATGCCTTCTGAGGTTATAGTTAGTTTTGATTGTTGATGCATTATTCTAGGTTCAGATCTGTGTACTGGTACAATGATCTGTTAGTTCTAGTTGATTAGTTGAATTTGATTAAGTTTGAATGAATGGTTTATTTAGTTGTGTTAGAGGTTGAGTGATTATTTGATTTAGTTGTGTTAGAGGTTCAGAGGTTTCAGTGATTGAATATTTCAGTTATATTAGAGATTGGTGATTGGGTTTCACTGATTGGTTAATGCAAATGTATTTTATGGTTGTATTGGACTGGTGATTTATTTTGAGCTTCAATGTTACTAATGGGTCCAGTATGAAAATTTGATCAAATATGGCCTTCATGTTGTAGTGTTGTGTACCAAGAGTATCTAGACTGAAAATTCATGAAACGTGGCTGCTAGAGGATGATGAGGGTTGGATCCTTCAGTGAGGAAGTCAAAACTTCCTGCTAGTAGTGGTTGGTAATTTTATCAGGGGGTTGGAGCTCCCTTCTAGTAGCAACTAGAAAATTAGGTAAGGTTGTAGCCTTTTGTAGGCCGACAGCTATGTACTAGTAAACATATCGACTAGTACAAGAGCTAGGGGGTTGTAGATCCTTTCCAATAGAATATGGAGAACCAGAGATGGTCGTAACCTTCTACAGATGGGTGCCTACATACTGCTATGAGCCTGTAGTAGTACAAGATTATAAGTATATTATTCTTTATATTAAAAGAAGATAGAGACAAAAACAACAGGTGGTTTTCTCCCACATTAGGTTTCCACCTTAAGTCTTGGTGGTTAGGTATGTTACTTATGTGTGATGGTTTATTCTATTAATACTGCACATGGTTATTGTTTAATAAGTTATTGAGGCACTGATTAAAGATCAGCATATGATAAATTGACTAAATCATAAGTTCTTTTGCTATACATTGGTTTCTCTATTCATAGTAGCGTGTACACGGAAGTTCACTTCACTGAAGTAGCATATATAAATATTTTTGGGAAATGAAATATTTTTGAACTGTAAATACTTATTCACCCCCCCTCTTAGTATTATTTCAAAAAATTTGTATCAGAGCAGGTCCTTTGGCAGAAGCTTTATAGCTTGAAGGAGATCCATAGTAACAATGGGAAAGAATCAAAAGAAGAAAGCACCTCAAAAGAAGAAGACATATCAAATGAACTATGACAGTGGGATAGTCGATTGGTCATTATGTGGAAGCAAATATTTAGATTTAGAATCACCTTAGAATGAAGATGAATAAGCAAAAGCATTATTAGATACAAAATTTTTGTCCTCTGGTTAGAAATTTCTTTGTTCATTTGAAAATAATGAATGTGACAACAAAACATATGAATTTTCTCTTATGGCTGAAAGAGAAAGAAATGAAATAGATGAAGAATTTAAAAAGATCACAGACACAATTAGAGATCAAAAAGATCTAATTGATAAAAGGGAATGTGCCTACAAAGAAGAAGTTACTAGATTACAATTTCAGTCGGAGGAAGGAAACAAGGTAAGGAAGCAGTACAAGGAAAACGAAGATCAATGTCAAAGGTTGTAGGATGAAGTGACATCATTGAGAAATGAAGTGAATGAAAAGGACACAACAACCAAGGAAATTATAGAAAGAACCAGCTACTATGAAGGTATTGAAGCTATGGTTGTTTCTCTAAAAGAATATCTCAAAAATTAAAATAATCAGAATGAAGAACTACTCCAAGCATTTGAAGAACACGAAAATGAAGTTCTTGAATCAAGGCAACAAGTGGAATAAGGAAGAAAATCTGAAGAAATCATGAAGAAGCAGTATCTTGAAAAGGAAGAGAAATATCAGGTTTAGGTAAATATCCTAAAAGGTAAATTATAAGAAAAGGATAAACTTTTACAATTTGAAGATAGTACCAAGATTTTGGATGACATTCTTAGTAGTCAAAGGTCTCCTGTGATCAAATCTGGTCTTGGTTTTCATGTAACTATTAAAGAAGAATCTAGCTCACAAACTGAAGAAAGGAACTCTAGTGTAAAATATGAAATGCTCAACAAGGAGATAAGAGGTCAACCCCATCAACAACCAAGGAAAGAAAGTATTCAAAGAAAATAATTTACTCCTAACTATGGAAGTGTTAATTGATTATTCCGTGTGATGAATAATGTTGAATGTTTTATATGTCATAATTTTGGACATGTTGCAGCCAGATGGAGAAGTAGAATAGTTCAAGCTAATAACTGTCACACAAAAAGATCATCAACTTCCAAGTACTTCAAGGGATATTTTTTTTCTTGCAATATGTTTGGCCATAAAGCCATTAACTTCTATATAGGGAATATGAAACATATAATATGTTATGCGTGTAACATGTTTGGACATATAGCAAAAAATGCAGGAGAAAATTTTGGCCAACATACCAAAAGGAGCAAACATCATCACACTCTAAGGTATGGAAGAAGAAGGAAGTACAACTAGAAATATGTGGCATAGCTCAGTATGCAGATCGAATAGACTCAGGAGGAACTGAAAGTATGAAATTTGAGTATTCTAATTGTCATATGCAACTATCATGAAGATAAGTCGCCTATATATGCAAGTTAGAAACTGCACAGTCACGTATATGTTGGTTTGATGAAGAAATAGTGGGAGAGACTAAAAAAAATGATCTGATATGGTTCATAAAATTATAAATTATCTTTTATGTCATGATGATTGATGACTACAGTTTGTGGATGTTATTTAGAAGTGCTTTTGATCCTCATAAGTTGTCGATGACTTGATGTATATGTAATTGATGATGATTCGTTGATATTTATTACTGATATATGCAATGATTAAATCTGACAGTGAATAGGTGGCATAGGTTCAGGGGAAGAATATACTATGCTTCTGATAATGCATTATTGGCATTACATTTAGAATTATTTGGTACCTAGTGATCTTTATGAACGGTGATGATGCTTATGTTGCTAAACTGTTTAAATTATACATCATGCTATGTTGTGGTTATGAGTTGCCTATGATGAAGTCTCAGATGATACTTATATTGCTTGGGCTTACACAGTTGTTATTCAGATCAGATTTAATGATGATAGTGGATGACTTTTTGATGATTCATACACTACATATATGTTTCTTACATGGTCATCTTCATAAGGACAAGGATAAGTATAAAGCTTGAGTGCACAACTTCATTATTTGATGATGAGCCACTAATTTATTTTACGTTGTAGTCATCATGTCTTGAAAGATGCATAAAGTTCATATGGTGCAGTTATGATGCAGGATTCCTATAGCTCTTGGCTCTCACATGGTTGAGCATTGTTGTTGTTGATGGTATCAAGAAAGATTGACAAATGACTATGAGCTCATGGTTTTCTAGATACATATTGCTATCCCTTTATTGGATATACGTTACGATGGACACATGGATGATTACTGAAGTTCCATACTGATAAACATTGTTGGGTAGCCAAGAGAATGGTGTTATTTCAGGTCTCATGAAGACATAGCTATTTAAAGACATGGATATTTAGAGACATGGATTACTTAGTCACATAATGATGATATGATGATAGGTTTGATACTCACATATGTTGATTAATTCTTATCAAACGTGTGATGTTCCCTAGTGATGATACATTGTTGATATATTGAGGGATCTTTTGGAAAGATCATGCAATTCTTGATGATCATGCTATGATCATAGAAGATGACTATGGTGTTTTCACATACATATGATATGATTTTGTGTTACTTCTTAGAGATACGACATATTCTTACTTGATTCATGGAAGGTTATGATAAGGCTCTTTCTACTAAGGAAACAAAGAAAGTTAATCTTGATGAGATTAAGAGGATGAGTTGATATCTATATGCAACATACTTTGTCAC
>APFE030725125.1:0-17068 GCA_000404065.3 Pinus taeda
TAAATAACAAGAAATAATAATAAGAATGTAAAATCATGTGTCGGCTCTCATATTAGGGTTCTTTTGTGTATTTATATCGAGGTGCCTAGCTCCTTCTCTCATCATCTTTCATTCATTTCATTCATTTCTATCTTTTAGAGTTGTCGTGATGATGGACCCCCTTTGGGGTTTGAAACGTCGACAGACTGAACTGGAAACTGTGGATAATCCAGAACATGAAGCTAAAAAAAACTTCCACAGAGGCTTGAAATCCAACACAACTATTATAAAATTCTTATGGTTTAGGGTTTCAGGTTTTGATTTTGGGTTTTAGGTTTAGGGTATAGTATTTAGGGTTTAGGGTTTATAATACTTTAGTAAGTGCTTTTGATAAAACTTAAATAAAAGTTGCAAAAAGTTGTTTAAAATGTTATAAAATGCTTAGGATTTAGGGTTTAGGCTTTAGGGTTTAGGGTCTAGGGTTTCAGGTTTAGAGCTTAAGGTTTAGGGTTTATAATGCTTGAGTAAATGCTTTTAGTCAACACTTAAATAAAAGTTACCCACCATTTCTTGAAATGTTATAAAATGCTTAGTGTTTATGGTTTATAGTTAATGGTATGAGGTTTAGGGTTTAGGTTTTATGGTTTAGGGTTTTTAATTTGGTGTTTATAACACATTCGTAAAATCTTTTGATAAAAACTTCAATAAAATTTACAAAATTCTTTTTAAAATGTTATAAAATGCTCAGCATTTATGGTTTAGGGTTTAGGGTTTGGGGTTCAGGGTTTATGGTTTGGGGTTTAGGGTGTAGGGTTTAGGGTTTGGGGCTGAGGGTTTAGGGTAGAGTGTTTAAGGTTTATAAAATTCTTAGGGCTTAGTGTTTATGGTTTAGATTACAAGGTTTATAACACTTTAGTAAATGCTTTAAATAAACACTTAAATAAAAGTTACAAAACATTTTTAAAATGTTATAAAATGATTAAGGTATAGGATTTAGGTTATGGGATTTAGGGTTCATGGTTTAGGGTTTAGGGTTTATGGTTTATAACACTCTAGTAAATTCTTTTAATAAACACTTAAATAAATGCTACAAAACCACTTTTAAAATTCCATAAAATGTTGAGGGTTTAGGGTTTGGGTTTTAGGGTTTAGGGTTTAGGGTTTTAAGTCTCGGGTTTAGGGTTTAGAGTTTAGGGTTTAGGGATTATAACACTTTAGTAAATTGTTTTATTAAGCATTTAAATAAAATTTACAAAACACTTTTTAAAATGTTATAAAATACTTAGAGTTTAGCGTTTACAGTTTAGGTTTTAGGGTCATGGGTTTATGCTTAAGAGTTTAGGGTTTAGGGTTTATAGCACTTTAGTAAATGTTTTTAATGAACAGTTAAATAAAATTTAAATATTTGTTTTTTAATTGTTATAAAATGCTTAGGGTTAGGGTTTACAATTTACGGCTTAGAATTTAGGGTTTCAAATTTAGGGTTTGGGGTTCAGGGTCTAGGGTTTAGGGTTACACATTGGGGTTTAGGATTTAGGGATTAGGGTTTACAGTTCAAGGTTTATAACACTTTATAAAATGCTTAGGGTTTTAGTTTTAAGATTTTCGATTTAGGGTTCATGGTTTTAGGTTTATAACACCTTAGTAATTGTATTAATAAACGCTTAAATAAAAGTTACAAAACACTTTTTAAAATGCTATAAAATTCTCTGTGTTTAGCTTTTATGATTTTGGGTTTAGGTTTTGTCTTTTAGGGTTGAGGATTTAGGGTGTAGGGTGTAGGGATGAACCACCCCACCTTAAGGAGGTATTTGTTGCTACATATTACACATAATGTATTGATTCCATGGAGCCCTCAGGAGTTATGAAGAAAAATAAATAAAAGGAAAAACGTTTATGAAGAAGGGTATCTCATGTACCACATTTTTCTCCCTCCTACACTCACATACCTAGGTGTGGTCTTCCCTTATTATATATAATCATAAAAATTTTAGGGTTTATGATTTATGTATTGGTGTTTGGGGTTTAGGGTTCAGGATTTAGGGTTTATAACTTTTCAGTAAATTCTTTTCATAAGGACTTAAATAAGAGTTACAAATAGTTTTTAAAATGTTTTAAAATTCTTATGCTTTAGCATTTAGGGCTTAGGGTTTATAACACTTTGAGTAAATGTTTTTAATATACACTTAAATCAAAGTTAAAAAAACTTTTTAAAATGTTATAAATTTCTTAAGGTTTAAGGTTAAGATTCTAGGGTTTATAATACTTTAGTAAATCATCTTAATAAACACTTAAATAAAAGTTAGAAAGTTTTTTAATATGTTAAAAAATTCTTAGGGTTTATAGTTTGGGGTTTGGTGTTTAGAGTTTAGGGATTAGGGTTGGTAACACTTTAGTAAATGATTTTAGTAAATACTTAAATAGAAGTTACAATATGTGTTTTAAAATGTTAGAAAATTATTAGGGTTTAGCATTTAGGGTTTAGGATTTAGGGTTTATAGTTTAGGGTTTAAGTTTAGGGTTTAGCATTTAGGGTTTTAGGTTTAGAGTTTAAGGCTTAGGGTTTAGGGTTTGTGGTTTAGAGTTTAGAGTTGAGTGTTTATAACAGTTTAGTAAATTCTTTTAGTAAACACTTAAATGAAAATTACAAAAAGTTTTTTAAAATGTTATAAAATGCTTAGTGTTTAGGGTTTAATGTTCACAATTTGGGGTTTAGGGTTTAAGGTTTAAGGTTTAGGGTTTATGATTTAGGGTTTAGGTTTCGGGTTTAGAGGTCACGTTCTAGGGATTATAAGAATATATTAAACACTTTTAATTAAAACTTAAATAAAAGTTTCAAAATACTTTTTAAAATGTTATAAAATGATTAGGGTTTGGGGTTTAGGGTTTCAGATTTAGGTTTAGGGTTTAAGGTTTTGGGTTTTGGGTTAAGGTTTTGAGTTTAGTGTTTAGGGTCTAAAACATTTTGGTATAAGGTATATGGTTTAGGGTTTATAACGATTTGGTAAATTATCTTAATAAACACTTAAATAAAAGTTAGAAAACAAATTTTAAAATGTTATAAAATGGTTAGGGATTAGGGTTTAGGGATTGGTGTTTGCAGTTTAGGGTTTAGGTTTTGCTGTTTAGGGTTTATGTTTTTGTTTTTAGGGTTTAGGGTTTTGTGTTTATGGTTTACGGTTTATAACACTTCAGTAAATTCTTTTAATAAACACTTAAAGCAAAGTTATAAAATTCTTCTTAAACTTTTATAAAATTCTTAGGCTTTATGGATTAGGGTTAAGGACTTGGGGTTTAGTTTTAGGGTTTAGGTTTGAGGGTGTATTGTTTAAGGTTTATAACAATTTAGTAAATTCCCTTAATAAACACTTAACTAAAAGTTACAAAATGCTTTTAAAAATGCTATAAAATGCATATGGTTTAAGTTTTAGTTTACAGGGATTATAGTTTAGGGTTTATTGTTTAGGGTTTAGGGTTTACTGTTTAGGGTTTAGGTTTTATAACACCTTAGTAAATTCCTTTAATAAACACTAAAATAAAAGTTACAAAATTATTTTTAATGGATCATAAAATGCTTGTTTTAGGGTTTCGGGTTTCAGGTTTCAGGTTTAGGGTTTATGGTTCACGTTTTATATCACTTTAGTAAATTATTTTAATAAACACTTAAATAAAAGTTACAAAATGCTTCTTAAAATTTTATAAAATGATGATGGTTTAGGGTTTACGGTTATAACACTGTATTAATTGTTTTTAATAAATAATTAAAAAAGTTGCAAAAATGTATTTTAAAATGTTATAAAATTCTTAGTGTTTAGGGATAGACTTCATGGTTTAGGGCTTCGGATTTATAACACTTTGAGAAATTATTTTAATAAGAACATAAAAAATGTTACAAAACACTTGTTAAAATGTTATAAAATGCTTAGGCTTTATGGTTTAGGATTTAGAATTCTATAAAATGCTCATGGTTTAGGGTTTAGGGTTTATAACAATTTAGTAAATCCTTTGAATAAAAACTTAAAAAAAAGTAAGATAACTCTTGTGAAAATGTTATAAAATACTCAGGGTTTAGAGTTTAGGGTTTAGGCTTTAGAATTTTGTGCTTAAAATGTTATAAAATGCTTACGATTTAGGATTTAGGGTTTATAACATTTTAGTAAATTCTTTTAATAAACACTTCAAAAAAGGTTACTAAAAGCTAGCTAAAATGTCATTGAATGCTTAGGGTTTAGGTTTAGGGTTTAAAATGTTATAAAATGCCTAAGGTTTAGGATTTAAGGTTCTGAAGGCTTTAGTAAATTATTTTTATAAACACTTACAAAGTTACAAATCGTTTTTTAAAATGTTATAAATGCTTAGTGTTAAGCATTTAGGGTTTAGGGTTTAAAGTGTTATAAAATTCTTACGGTTTAGGGTTTAGGGTTTAGGTTCTATAAAAATTTAGTAAATCATTTTAATAAACACTTAGAAAAAGTTACAAAATACTTGCTAAAAAAGATGCTTACACTTTAGGTTTGAGGGGCACTTTAGTAAATTCTTTTAATAAAAACTTTAAAAAAGTTACAAAACTCTTGTTAAAATTTTATAAAATTGTTAGGGTGTAGGTTTTAGGTTTTAGGGCTTATAACACTTTAGTAAATTATTTTAATAAGCACTTAAAGAAAGTTACAAAATGCTCATTAAAATGTTAAAAAATGTTTAGGGTTTTAAAATGTTAAAAAATGCTTGCTAAGTTCTAATAAAATGCTGAGGGTTTAGGGTTCATAACAATTTCGTAAAATTTTTAGATAAACACTTAAAATGAAAGTTACAAACGCTTCATAAAATGTTATAAATTAATTAGGGTTTAGGGTTTGGGGTTTAAAATGTTATAAAGTGCTAATTGTTTAGGGTTTAGGTTGGGGTGTGGGTATTACGATTTAGGGTTTATGGTTTATAATGCTTTAATAAATTATTTTAATGAAAACTTATAAAAATGTTAAAAATGGTTTTTAGAGTTTAGGGTTTATGGTTTTTTACGCTTTAGGGATTTTTATGGTTTATGGTTTTTTTAGGTTTTTTAGGGTTTAGGGTTTGGTATTTAAGGTTAAGGGTTTAGGGATTAGGGTTTTGGGTTTATAGAACATTAGTAAATGGTTTTAGTAAACACTTAAATAAAAGTTACAAAACACTTTTTAAAACGTTGCAAAATCCTTAGGTTTTAGGGTTTGGGGTTTAGGGCTTAGGGTTTAGGTTTTGAGGTTTAGGGTTTAGAGTTTATAATACCTTAGTAAATCCTTTCAAGGTTTAGGCTTGAGGGTTTAGGGTTTATAAAACCTTAGTAAATAATTTTAAGGTTTATCCATTAGGCTTTAAGTGTTAGGATATAGGGTTTCTGGTTTGGGGTTTGGGATTTAGGTTTTAAAACACTTTGGTAAATTATTTTAATAAACACTTCAATAAAAGTTACAAGACACTTTCTAAAATGTTATAAAATTCTTAGTGTTTAGGGTTTATCGTTTAGGGTTTACTATTTGGGATTTAGGGTTTCAGGTTAAGGGTTTAGGTTTTAGAATTTATGGTTTAGGGTTTATGGTTTATGATTTAGAACACTAATGTTACAAAACACTTTTTAAAATGTAAAAAAATATAGCATTTAGGGTTTAGGGTTTAGGGTTTCATATTTATAACACTTTAGTAGATTATTTTAATAAACACTTAAATAAAAGTTTAAAATGCATTTTAAAATGTTATAAAATGATTACTTTTTAGGTTTTAGTGTTTGAGGGTTTAGGGTTTAGGATTTCAGGTTTATGGTCTAAGGTTTATAAAATAAAAGTTACACTTAAATAAAAGTTACAAAACACTCTTTAAAATGTTATAAATTAATTAGGACTTAGGTTTTACGATTTAGGCTTTAGGGTTTAGGGTTTAAACTTATAAAACACTTTTTAATGTTATGAAATTCTTAGGGTTTAGGTTTTAGTGTATAAGGTATAGGGTTTAGGTTTTGGGGTTTAGTGTTTAGGGTTTAAGGTTTATAACACTTTAGTAAATTGCTTTAATACACACTTAAATAAAAGTTACAAAACACTTTTTGAAAAGTTATAAAATTCTTAGCATTTAGTGTTTAGGGTTTAGGTTTTTCTATTTAGGGTTTATAGTTTAGGGTTTAGCTTTTATGGTTTAGGGTTTATAGCACCTTAGTAAATTATTTTGATAAAAACTTCAGTAAAAGTTACAAAGTTCATTTTGAATGCTATATAATTCTTACGGTTTATGGTTTATAAGACTTTATTAAATTCTTATAATAAATACTTAAATAAAAGCTAAGAAACACTTTTTAAAATGTTATAAATTACTTTGGGTTTAGGGTCGAGACTCTAGTATTTATAATAATTTAGTAAATCCTCTTAATAAACACTTAAATATAAGTTAGAAATTTTTAAGATGTTATAAAATACTTAGAGTTTAGGGTTTGGGGTTTATGGTTTGGGGTTTGGTGTTTAGACTTTAGGTCTTAGGGTTTATAACTCTTTAGTAAATGATTTTAAGAAACACTTAAATAGAATTTACAATATGCTTTTTAAAATCTTATAGAATTATTAGGGTTTAGCATTTAGGGTTTACGGTTTACGGTTTAGAGTTTACGGTTTAGGGTTTCGGGTTTCAAGCTTAGATTTTAGTGTTTAGGGTTTAATGCTTAAGGTTTGTGGTTTATAGTTTAGGGTTTACGGTTTTTAACACTTTAGTAAACTCTTTTAATAAACAATTAAATAAAAATTACAAAACACTTTTTAAATTGTATAAAATTCTTAGGGTTTAATGTTCACGGTTTGGGGTTTAGGGTTTAAGGTTTTGGGTTTAGGGTTTATGGTTTAGTGTTTAGTGTTTGGGGTTTAGAGTCTAGGTTTATGGTTTATAAGACTATTATGGGAGGATGAAGAACCAAGCTTCTGCAACCTAAGGGATATCCATGTAGTGGCATCATGTATTTACTTCTACTTTATATTGATCCTATAACTTCAGATATACAAAGAACTTTGCACAAATAAATAACTTCACAACTTTGTAACAAACTCATAAACTTCAACAATTCACAGTATAACTCACAGTATTTGCATATTTCAAAGGAAAGTATGCACAACAACTGATATAATAGTAAATGTAGGATACAAGAGACATATGTCACTTTGTCAAAACTTCCTTCTATACTAAATAGATCTTTGACTACATTCACTTCTTCAACCTGCACACCTAGTTGTAGGTGGTTTGTGCACTTAGTTGCAGACTCTTTAAAGCCTTCATGCACTCAACTGCTAAGCCTTTCCTAAAATACAGAAAGATACAGAAAATATGACCACTCTATCCGTTCTTTTCTATTGTCATTTTTATCTCTGCTAAGGTATTAAACCCCCTTAAATACACCTTATAAAAACCATGGTCCATATACCATGGATCCATAAAACTAGGACTCTACCCTATACCCTCTAGAAAAACAAGGGATTCTCCCATACCCAAAGCTCTAAAATATTACACAATTAATATAACTTCACCAACTCCGTGCGGTACACTCCTTCTTCTGCGGGGTCTTTTACCCAAAATTTGAACCAAGTTGGGTCATTCCTAATGTGGAGTCCTCTAGGGGGACGTGACCTTGCTACACTTTCTGAAGAGTAGTCCCTTTCTTATATGTATGCACTGTGGTGTAGCACTAAAGACACCATAAAAACAGAATTTAATGACCTCACTTTTGAAGGACACTTAATTTTGGTCACTAGTACATACCTTTTGAGAAGGAAGAATTAGATACCCAAGTTAGTGAGGTTCATTCTCAATTGCAATCTCTATCGAAAATTCTTGCTCCATATGCCACCAAACAAGACGAAGATTTTTCCGCCTATGCCCTTGCCAAATGTTGTACTATCATTGAAGTGGTGTGCCAACAACTTGTTTCCAAACATCCATGTAGAGCTCTAGAATATTGTCACTAATATGAAACAATATTTATCTAATCCTTCAACTATCTATCACACTTAGAATAGTGAGCAAATGCACATTTCTACTTCTCTTTGTGTTACTCTACCCCAAGTCATGCAAGAATCCCAACACATTTTTTTCTAGATCTCTGATGTTAGTTGTGTTATCGAAAATAATAATGCAACCATTTACCCCTTACATGATAATGTTCAAAGTTTATATCAGCAAGCATTAGTGACCTTCAATATGGAAGCAAAGAAGAATATCCTCCACTAGGTGGATGTACTTGATGCCCAAATTAATCAGCTCAAGGATGCAGTCCAAGTGACCAAGTGGGCCCTTCATGACCCTCACCCAAAATCTCTAAATCATTTTATGAATTTTAGAACATTGCCCACAGTTTCCAATTAGGAGATTCAAGAATTGGTTGAGTAACAACCCAATGACCTTAGTGAGCATGTTTTCATTGAGTTCTAAGGCAAGGTTTCCACACTTACGGACTTATGGCACTATTGTGTTTCCGCATTCCAAAGTCCGGAGGAGTCCACACTTCATACTATTCCGAAGATAGTCCTTCATTTGAAGGTACTACAAATAAAGCTATTGGAATCCAACCTACCATAGATTTAGAAGCAAAATAGAAATACATTGACTCAAGAGTGAGTCAATAGGATGTGGTTGCAGCATGTTGGATCCTTCGATTTTTTGAAGGAATAATAGTTTTGAAGGAAATTTTGGATCAAAATGCTAGAAATGAAACATCAGAAAACAAAATGGCAATAACATGGCTCAGAACCCACACAATGGAAAATAAGGGAGCATGTTGAAGAACTAGGATCAGATTTTGATACAGTAAATAGAAAAGGAAAATTATGGCCCTAGATATTGAAAAACCATAGATCAAGCGAGCGAGCGTGGCTATAAAAGAATACATAAGATAGTGAGGGAAAAATTTACAGAGTGCCTCAAAATTTAGATCGAGCTAGGAGAATAGAAGGTGTCAAGCATTTAGAGTTATCCAGTTTCTAAGATGTGGGCTTCTAATGTTATGTTAATGTCTTTCTTGTGGAATTTTATACCGCATGAAAGTGTGTAATTGCCACAAGTTGTAATTCTGATGAATGTAATGAAATTGTTCTCTTTTGACTAATAATATAAGGAAGACAGGAATTCTGGCAATTAGTGGTATAATTTATGGGCCACTTTTAAAATTTTATGCACATATTTAAATTCCTATTGAATATATATATCGTGAATGGTTAAGAATGGATGTTGTAGTAGTTTCACAAGTCACATAATTAATCAAATCTATATCCCCTTTATCCTTCTATGGTTCTGGTTTGCCTTGGGTGAGACTCTTCTTCTTCTTGAAGGAGTGAAAATGTTGGCAAAGTGCTAGACTACGTGAACTTTTTGTTGGCACCCTGAGTCGAACACTAGGATAGTCTCAAAGTAATTCTTCCTCCCAACGTTGGGGTATTTTTTTATGAAAGAGAAAATGACTTCTAGGAAAGTAAGGTGGATGGAACTTATTATCAAGTTTTATTTAGAGATCGAACGCATCAAAAGTGAAGAGAATCAAGTGGTCGATACACTCAATAGAGGTATGTAAGTGATATACATGGAAACCATGAATACATGTGATATAGACATTAAGGAAAGAATAAAAGAGTTGACATAGGAAGATGAGTATTTTCACCATGTAAGTAAATTCCCATAGCAAGAGCCGAAGGGTCGAATGGGAAAAAATTATTAGGTACTTAGAGATGAATTATTACAATACAAAGGTAAGTGATCCATAAAAAATGTGGCAGGCATGGATGAGTTTCGCACAAGACCACACAGAAGTCACCTAGGATATCAAAAGATGATAAAATATACCAAAAAATATGTTGTTAGCAAAGGATGAAGAAAGATATTGTTGAAAATATTGATAATAATTACAACAAGTTAAAGTAGAATGCAACTATTTAATAGGATGGTTGAATACAATACCAATTCTATCAGCGAAGTGGGAAGTGATATCAATGGACTTCATTAGTGGATTACCAAGAAACACAAAGAAATATGGTGTGATCATGGTTTTAGTCGATAATATAAGTAGGACAAGTGACTTGTAAACTCTTCCTATAAGGAAATTGGTATTTCCATATTTTTATGAAGAATATTTTCATATTAGCATGCCTAAGAAGATCATATATAATAAATATGACAAGTTTACCTTAAATTTTGGAAGTCTTTATTTACAATATTTGAAACCCTATCAACATTAAACACATCCTATCAACCTCAAGCTTATGGAAAAATAGAAAGTTTAAATATAACATTAGAAAACATACTCAATATGTATGTTACACATCAACATAGGAGATGGGAATATTTTTTTCCTTTGGTGGAATTTTCTTATATTATTGCCTATAAAGAACTATTAAAGATGAGCCCTTTTGAAGTTCTATATGGTAGGAAGTGCAATATCCCAATCAACTAGGGTAATCTAGTGGATATAATCACACTTAGGCTAGATATGTTAAATGAAATGGAATAGGAAGTATCTAGCATATGGAAAAGATTGAAGGTCGCAGAAGTCCAACATAGGAGTTATGTAGAAAAAATATTGCACATATGGAATTTTGAATAGGAGATCATGTGTATCTCCAAATTAGAGAAAACAAAGTTCCTTAAGAGTGTCATTGTGTGCCAAGTCAACACAAAGATACTATGAAACATTTCAAATATTGAAGAGAGTGGGGCCAATAGCATACAAACTCACCATTCCTCCCACAATGAAGGAACATGATGTGTTTTATATATCTTTACTTAAAATACGTATATATTTTGTTAAACTTATTATTGATTAGAATTTGATACAAATGGAATATGAAGGAGAATTCTATCCAAAACCACAATGGATACTCAAAAAAGACAACGACCACACTCCATGTAATTCAAGGTGTAATGGAAGAATTTTGGACTAGGTTCTGCAACATGGCAACTAGAGGATATCATGTAGAAGGCATACCCATTTTGGTTTTATGTATATGTTTGGTTCTACAGATAGTAGAACACCGAGGACAAATTTTCTTTAAGGAGGATGGGGATGTAGCATCATTTTTTCCAATTCCAACTTTTCGTAATATAATTGAAAGATGACAATGTTGGAGAGCCAACATGGACAAATGGCTCAACTATTTGATGCAAATATTTTACTATTAGAGTTATAGATTGATAAAGTTGAATCATAGGACAAGTATAGATTGATTATAAATCTTATATGAGGGATTGGGATGTTTCCTATATTCTTTGAAATTAATGTTCATGAGCCCTGATGTTCTAGTTGAACTACCAACTAATAAGAAACAATGATAGGAATGGGGAGAGGAGGTACTGAAATACCCAAAGATGGGTTGCGCACCTTACAATGAATTCCTTGTTGACCCTTTAGCCCGAGAAGGGGACCCTAAACCTCTCATACATGAAGTAGTACTCATGAGGAGAAGGAAGCTAGTTTTGTAATTCCAAGATTTTGAGTTTGGAGTATACCACAAAGTCCAATCCTAAAATGTGTTAGATGAGGATACCAAAGAGAGATTCCTCTACTTGAATCTAGTAAAATGAAAAGAAATAAACTATTTGGTTGGGTTTATGCATTTGAAGCACTAGAAGAAGGATTATATTAGGGATTATAGAAAGTGGGAATAAATTTCATTCTATGTTGTGAAATTTGTAGTTTGATAAACCTAAAGTTATTGCCTGCATAGTGGCATTCCTATTTCCTAGCCAATGAAGGAAATTTTTGTTCATACTTTATACATTGAAGTACACTCTTTGTTGTTATTCAATAAGTGAATCATCCATTAGACATTGGATATGGTTAGGAGGTGGCTAGTTTTAAGAAATTTGTAGTTTAGTTTAAATTACCTTTGATTTGGTGGAGAGTGGTAATCCCTTATTCGATTTCCAACAATTTTAAGAGGAATAGATAAGTGTATTCCTTTCTCGTAAACGAATTGTAATTTTTTCTCAAAACTTCGTATTTAAATATTATTTTGGAATCATTGTGTATGTGTGAAATGGTAGGTAGAGTTTTGTACAATTTTAATCAATATGCATGATGCATGATGAGTGCGTTGAGTAGTTAACATAATTGTCCTAAATGTTGAAATGTATTCCTTTATGAATATGAATTTTATGTGAAATGGGATCCTTTCATATATATGAGATCATTATGTGTTTTATGTTCATAAATTGATAGGGTATCCTTGGATGTCCCTAATTGTGATATTTTACATGCCTGTTTGTAATCATTTATAACTTTTTGTGATGTATATGGTGTGTTTCCAAAGGGGAAGGGCTAATAGATTGGTGGTCCTAGTTATTATTAATATTTTCATTAAATAATTGTTCCCTATGGTTTGAAATAAAAATTTTTAGGATGCCTTGGATAGGCCAAAGGATCATTCTTCTTGATGTGAGGATTAGAAGGTTTTGTTACTGATGGCACTAGAAAGCAAGAGTAGAGGCCCTGATGAGAAAGGAGAGATTAAAAAAGAAATAGAATCTAATATTTAGTTTGGAAAAGTTCACCAAATAAACATTAAGCTAAAGGAAATCATACGAAAAAACTTAAGTGGCTAGGGGATCTTGGGTTTAAGCCTTGGTTTTCACTAAAAATGAAATTTTGTGGGTTGACCCCTGTAATTCAAGCTATTAAGAGAATTTGGGGAATGCACCCCTTAGAATGAAACTCTTTGGAAGATTCAAGATGGTATTCCTCATTGACATGTTAGAGTATTCAAAATTTGGGATTTCACTAACGTCGTCCTTAACCCTAGTCAAATGGATTTATGAGAATGTGAAGCGATAGATGGCCATAAGGTGATAGTTAAAATATCAACATATCAAGCCCTCGAGGAAATGGAAGTGAATCATTATGAAAAATCCTTGTTTGGAATGGCCCTAAGAAACAATTGTTAGTCAGAAGCATTTTATGTATTAACAAGGAGCACAATGTGATGGCACTAAAAATTTGGAACCTCAAAACATTAGACCAACAAGAGTATCAAGTGTTAGGAGAATTGAGGGGTGATGTCTTGATTTGATGACATGGGGATCCCATGTGTATGACATGTGTAGCCTACATCTAGTATTTTTTACATGCCAACCTTGCGAATATGAGTGGCATGTGGAACACATCAAAAATGCCACATGGAAGAGGAAATGTCCTCTTATCCAATGTGCTAGGTGCTGATTGATCATTATTGATTGATGTGACATGCCAAGCTATCATATAGACATATCAAGATATCAAAAATTTGGGAGGATTGCATCTTGGAAATAATTATTACCTTCATAATTTGTTATACATCTTAAACATGCCATGTGTGAAAGATTTCATCATTTTCGATGTGGGAAGCTATGATTGGGTGGCAAAGTTTTGAGGTCGTGTGTCAAGATGGCCTCATGCCTAGAGACGTATCGATGTTTTGTAAGGGTTTATAGGTATAACGTTTTTGTTGAATATTCGATAAGCCATTTTGAATTTTTCTATTAACATTCGATGGATTTAACATTGTATTAGTGTATTAGAAAGTTTTCTGAATATTAATATATTTTTAAGTTGTTTCATCAGTATATCGACATATCAGAATGCTCAGGTTTTGGAAAATGCACAAATCACCAATATGGAAAGGCTTGAGTATAGAATGAAGCCAACAAACCTGGACCTAGCTACATGTCTAGGAATTTCCATGTGGTTGTAAAAATAAAGAAATTGACCTTTAAAAGGGTTAAAGTTCAGAGACTTTATGCCAAGAGCTTAAATTTAGATGAAATTTATATTGTGGGAAAGCTCCTGATGAGCCAAAGATGATAGTTGTATCAAATTTGATTTAAGGTTATGAGAGAAATAAGACTTTGACCCCACATTTGTAATTAAACTTTAAGGAGAAGTCTGATTACACTCCACAACCCTAATATTACATTAGGGGGCTAAGTGTGTTACACAAATATTTTGCATCGCTCTATATACATGTCATTCAAACCTTTGAGGTGTGCCACCTTGCTATTCTTTTCCATCCAATGTTTCTATGTGGCATCTCATTTAAAAAAATTTAAAATAGGTGGAGAATAGTTTATTTCTTCTCTTCATGTAGGAGATGCAGTTCAAACCCTAATGTCTTGTGATTATTTCTTTTTATCATATTTTTTTTTCTCGGTAAAGGCTAATTCTATTAAAGGAAAATCAAAATAATGTTACAAAGAAGTTGAAGCCTTGGGCAAGAGCATTTGAGAGCATTCAATGTAGCAAAATTGTCCCAAGGATGGGAGAACCAGTTACAGAAAACAAGGAGCCAAACATTGGAACCGGAATACAATGATAAGATCATAGGAACCAGAAATTTTCAAGACTAGAAACAAGAAACAAAGATGCAAACCAAATCCGTAGAAGAGCTACAAGCTACTGCCCCACCAGGAAAAAAGAACCAAGCTACCCATCTGTCAAGGGTAAACCAAAACCACCATCATAAAACCGCCTGAACTTTAACCAAAAGAACCACTAGAAAGAAACTGGGAGGACATGACATTGTCCAGGTGGGATCACATTTCCACGTCCTAGTCTGGAAGCTCCTCCACAACCGAGCATCCATTGCCATACCACGTTTCTTCATCCCTAGCCATGTCACCAACACCACTGCCGCCTGGAGGAATTGACGGGGGATGGGTGTCGGTGGAGCTACCTGCAATGGCCATCGAGACATAGGCTCCATGAGAGCTGCCACTTGGTGGCTGAGTGTCACCAAGAGAACCACCCTCATCACGTTGCTCACCATGCCCTTCCACCTTGCCTTTATCTGCCAAATTCTGCTCAATGCCATGGCTGCTCGCCCTTCTATGACCACCCTGAGAAAGATCAACCAAAGTGCATGTTGTGGCTTGAGGCAGAGCGTCTTCTTCAGAAAAGATAACAGTGATATTGGCCGTGATAATGGGCCTGTTTAGGCTACTCTGAAACTTAAAATGAGTAGACTAAAAAGCATTATACGACAAAGGCCTACAGGATGGGCTCAAACGAGGCGAATTCGTCTTAGATAAGGGCTGAGTAGCAGGGGTGGGGGTTGATCGACAAAGTGAGCCATCTGAGAATGCCCACGACCACCATGGCTTCCTCCATGGTGGCTTCTCATGCATTCATGGACCATGGTGAGGCCACAAAGCGAAAACTCAGAAAAATAGGAACCTTTGGAGGGGAGACGAGACAGCACCAAGAGAATTCGAGCAAAGTCCAAAGAACAATCCTGAGAATGGAAAGAGGGAAGTGAAATTCCAACCACAGGAGCCACCAAGAGCGACCCACTCAATGCAGAAGCCGAGAGGGACCTACAGAGAAATGCTACAAGGGACGGGCAAAGGAAAGAAGACAGGGAGTAAATAATGGGATGGAGAGTCGTATTCACCATGATTATATCAACAATAGCCTTGCCTCAGACAGAGTCAGAACTTAAGTCAATCTTAAGGTAGAATCTCTCTTTCCTTAAGTGAGCCAGCTTGAGCCAGATTTGAGCATGGAGAACAATGCTCTTCTACAGTTGGCAGGAACGAGCTCCTGTGCTCTTAATTAATTCCAGAAATTGACATTTAATTCACCCGCATCCGAGTGATCTTCTCCTTCCTATTTCTTTTCATTCTTCACCAGGTTTTGGTATTCGTTGAGTTGGATTTCAGAGGCTACTCTGTGTGGAGCGATAAAAAGGGTCTTTTTAACACCTAATTACCTCACATTAATTGTCAACCCAGGGACGACTTTTTATTTCAAGAGTGTACTCTGTCTGAGGCGGCTATTTACTTAAGCGTAATGTTTTGTAGTATAGTGCTTAAAACCCAAAAGTAAATGAATGCTTGAAAAAGAAATCTAATTGAAACAGCAAGGAACTGAAATGTCTTAAACTAAATCATTCATTCAAACAACCATCAATCGAGGATATAGTAGCAATAACTCATTCCTCTAGAAATTGATGCAAAAGGAATTAGAGCATGGACCATGGATCAGGGAGCGTGGTAGCATTTGCTCAGGCTCACGACAGCCTTGGACCTTATCTCACACCAAAGCAATAAATACAAGTAAATGGACAGTAGAAAATAAATGGAACAGCAAGTCTAAAATGGAACGGTCGTAAATGGAATCAGGAAACTAGAATTAAAAGAACTGAACAGCAAAACTTTGTTTTAATGGAAGCAAACAACAACCAAGCCAAATCAAATAAATTAGACAACAAAAAGAAATAGAATGGCAACTAATTGGAAATGAAATATGGAATAGCCTACGGTGCTAAAATAAATAATGCACACAGCGTACAACGATATTAAGAAATGGTAATCTGAGTCTGATACGCAAGTATTAATCCTGGTTAGAAAGGGAGCGATTGCAATTCATAATGGAACCACAATGTCAATTGAACAACATTCGTATGAAGTATAAACCATGGACAAATACAATAATACCAGCTCAAGAAGATTGCAGCTTGATTACTCCGCAATTAAATCATTCTGTAGAGAACATCAATATTACATTAACGACTTTAAAGAGATAGCAATACGTTATAAGATCAGAATGCACATTACGACTTTGTTGCAGAGAGCGATATATGAAATATAACAGAACTGCAATATAAGATAATAAATCACACCAGATTACCAATTCAAGCTGATAATACAAACCACGCATAAACCAGAAAGATAATATACAGCAGCAGCAGCATACTCCGCCAGAGGCTGGGCCCTTAGCCGCCAACGGATGCTGCAGGGTCACTTCAGAATGAGAAAATGGAACAGCACTTCCAAATCATTTATTAATCAGCCAATTGTGGAATCATTACAATAGCAAAGCTTAAGAATTACAGCATGAATAATCCACCATTGTTGTCCAACATTTCTCATTCTCCGAATCCATCATCACCTCTCACTCAAATCCACCCCCTCTCTGATCTCTGTTTTCATTTAAATAGAGAGAGATCAGAGAGAAGTTACAATAAGGATAAGTACAACATAATTCCTATTACAAAATTGGTTTGCCTCTAACCATTTTATCAACAAGAACAAGGCGAATTTGGCTTTGCAGCTGAGATTTGGAGGA